>OZ024910.1:47098957-47101457 GCA_964017125.1 Flabesymbios commensalis | reverse complement strand
TCACGGAGTCCCTTAAAGAGCATACACCCTTAAGTAATTTCATGGGATTTTTCCGTAATTCTTGCCAACAAGTTTTTCTTGTAGTTTATTGTGTAAGGAAGTGAAAAAATGATCTTGACATTTATTGGGCGGCCATCTTGACTCATTGGCAGCCCAGAATTCAATGTAATCCCAAAAATAGCCGCTAAAAAATGCTAAGAGGATTCTTTTTAGCAATTTAAGCTAATAATCTTCGCATAAAATCATATTGGCAAAAATGGCGCAAATAATCCCACGACGGCTTTTTTGTGACATAAGGGGGGGTGTACTATAAATACAATTGATTTCAAATGCATTGCTCGTGAAAATATCTGTCTGCGCATGGCTTCCTGGCATCTGGATTGCAATCCCAGCAAAGTTGAGGCGTCAATTCAATGTCTCGTGTTTGGTGTGATGCTGATTCTGACTGAGTGAGCAGCCAGGAGGACACGGTAATACGGACACGTCCTGGTGTCTGAAGCGGAGAAAGGCGTGGCACTTACGGCATGGACGCGGCGCCCGCGATCCCCGTCATGCTGTCAACTCCGTTACTCAGCAGCAGGCAGCTCCGTTACCGTCATTGTCAGCTTCGTCCACCTGACCGGCATGTTAAGTGCCTCATTCACCAGCATCCCCCCACCACCACTCACACACCTGACACACCCTCCCTTGCTTCTCCTCCGGGCCTTGGTGCAGCATTTGTTCAATGTCTGGAGTTAACCTTTTGACCGCTAAGCACCATTATCAGCTGATGATACTCGCTTATGTTATATCAGGTTGAATCACAGTTATCGGAAATGAAATTATTGTTTAAACATCAAGATTTACAAATGTTTGACCTCAAAGCAAACGTACCAATCTGAGTAATTTTCACCCACTCGTAGTTGTGGCTCGCGGTAGCGAGACACAACTACAAGTGGGTGAAAACGTATTTAAGATAACTTGGTTGGGGAAGGGTCAACTGGTCACTTCTGTCTCCAGAACGTATATTCTGGAATATCTGGAGGCTTTTCCTCTCGAGACCACTTGTCAGCGGCAGTCACCCTACCATAAGCAATGGATGTTCACCCTGCGTTGGTTCAATGCTGGGCCAGTGTCGGAGACGCTGGGCCAGCATTGAACTCACACAGGATGTACGCCCAGTGTTTACATTGGGTAGTCAGTGTTAAGTCGAACCTAGAATCCTGCGACCGGCATGCTGTGTCATCTGATTCATGTCACCATTCTTAGAAGGTTATCCTGGCCCAATTTAGCCTCTTTGTGCACAAAGGTGACATAAAGCCCGTTCATTCATTAATTCCTTTCTTCCTCTCTTAATTCATTCATTCTTTCATTCATTCATTCATTCTTTCTTTTATTCGTTCATTCATTCATTCATTCATTCATTCATCCTGTATGTACAAAAAAGTGACTTTTCAACTAAATTAAATTCATCTTTTGGTGTCTATTCCATATTCTGCGAAACTCAATAGCATTGATCCCCAATGTTTTCACCGAGCTAGCTAATACAATGAAGTATGGGGAAGGGAGGCTCTTTTAAGACATTAAAAGGTTTTCCAGTGACATCACTGCGTTTTACAGAATTATTTAGACAGCTTTAACAGGGGTACAAATACGTCTTTACATTTCGGTTGCCCAGAGAAAATTTAACTACATGTAGCACTGAGCATCACCAGACATAGATTTCGCAAGAAACTCCACCAGGCCCTACTACCTTCGCCCCGGGCTTAAAAGCAGGTGCGAGTCACCACACCCTGAAATGATACACACCATACAATTGTCAGCGGCAGTCACCCTACCATAGGCAATGGATGTTCACCCTGCGTTGGTTCAATGAACTCACACAGGATGTACGCCCAGTGTTTGCATTGGGTAGTCAGTGTTAAGTCGAACCTAGAATCCTGCGACCGGCATGCGGTGTCATCTGATTCATGTCACCATTCTTAGAAGGTTATCCTGGCCCAGTTTAGCCTCTTTGTGCACAAAGGTGACATAAAGCCCGTTCATTCATTAATTCCTTTCTTCCTCTCTTAATTCATTCATTCTTTCATTCATTCATTCATTCTTTCTTTTATTCGTTCATTCATTCATTCATTCATTCATTCATTCATTCATCCTGTATGTACAAAAAAGTGACTTTTCAACTAAATTAAATTCATCTTTTGGTGTCTATTCCATATTTTTGCGAAACTCAATAGCATTGATCCCCAATGTTTTCACCGAGCTAGCTAATACAATGAAGTATGGGGGAGGGAGGCTCTTTTAAGACATTAAAAGGTTTTCCAGTGACATCACTACGTTTTACAGAATTATTTAGACAGCTTTAACAGGGGTACAAATACGTCTTTACATTTCGGTTGCCCAGAGAAAATTTAACTACATGTAGCCCTGAGCATCACCAGACATAGATTTCGCAAGAAACTCCACCAGGCCCTACTACCTTCGCCCCGGGCTTAAAAGCAGGTGCGAGTCACCACACCCT
>OZ024910.1:47091457-47096457 GCA_964017125.1 Flabesymbios commensalis | reverse complement strand
TGACGTTTAAAGTCGATCCCCGCACTGAAAGGTTTGCAGACCAAGCCTCGCATTGGTTGAACAGTGAATTTAAATTTTCATCCATGCACGTCGAGCTGGTTCAAATAATGTTGGTAACTTAACAGATTTGGATCGAAAAAATTGTGAAATCTATTTAAAAAAGGCCGAGGAAACAGCATCGAAACAGAGACGCTGCTCGAGAAGTTAAGTGGTCGCACGGTATTAGCCCTTTACCCGTATCTTATTTAAATTCTCATCCACTTGAAGTTGTGTCTCGCTACAGCGACCAACACCTTCAAATGTGTGAAAATTATTCACATGTGTTTAATTTGAGACCAAACATTTGGAAATGTTGATGTTCAAACGCTCACTCATTTTCCAGTAGCAGTGAATTGAAGGCTTATAAAATGGGTTTAACCCTTTAACCGCCGGTGCCGCATATCTTCGGTTTTTTATTTTTTATCAGAACATTAAGTACCACCTTTTAAACATGTTAAAGATAAAATGTGACATCAATCACCAATATTTGAAAACAGTTGACCTCCATTTCGTCAAATATTAATAATATTCACTCACTTGAAGTTGTGGATCGCGTCAGCGAGACGCAACTTCAATTAAGTGAAAATTCAAGTTAAATAATGTGGCGGTTAAAGGGTTAAGGCGATTATAGTAGTGTTTATCGCTAAGAGGATGAACTTTATCTTATTTCGTGCCGCTATTCCCACATTAATATGAAAAAAATATCTGATTTTACGAAATACAGGCTTGCTGATTGTTGATCTGTTACAGGATTTAAATGGAATTTTAAAAGGAAAAAAATGATTGATGTTATTTGCTTACAATAGTCTCACTCAACTTGATAACTCATTGATAATTAATTATATATTATAACATGATTCCCATTTTAGGGGCATGTATGATTTGGCATTGTAAGTGGTCAGGTGAAATTTATATTGCAGGCTCAGCAGCACTTATGGAATCCTCTTAGCGATATCTACAAGCCTGTCCTCCCGACATGCTCAAGCCCAGTGTCAACTAGCTCCTGTAATTAGTCTTGCATGATACCTGCTTCTACACTGATGGTCTGATACTGTTGGTATCAGACCAGGTATATGGCTCCCCGATGCGAAGTCACAATACCTAATCACACCACGTCTCGTCTTTGTCAGTGCACCGCCCACACGTGCATGGATTCGTATTCTCGCACAAGTTACGATATATCGTAGGCTTCGCAGCCTACGATATATCGTAGCTTGTTCGAGAATGCGGACCCAGCTCCACACATGCGAAGTGAGAGCTGCCATACACGATAACTGTATCTATGTATATTATTACAAAAGAAAGCTGCACGGAATGTGGTTATTAGTTCATTAGTTAACCATTTCATCGCTGAAATATTTTTATATAAACCAAAAGAGCAAAGGGTTTTTCTCAATTTGAAAACCATCATACAACCACGTCATAGTATAGCTCTTTCAGGTTCATTTGAATACCTATGCTATGGGTTTACGGCCATTATAAATATTTTACTCTTCTAGTGCGGCGACCGACTTTAGACGTCAGAATACAGACGTCAGATTCTTCTGACGAACAAAGTCCGTCCCCGCGCTATAAGGGTTAAATTTATTTAAAATATGCAATGTGGCATTTGTGCGGCGAGGGGGGTTTAAAGGGTTAAAATAGTCTAACAAAGTGGATTGCGATAATCCAAGAGACGTCGAATCAATGTTGTATAATGCTTGTCCTGACAATATGGTTTGATCGACGAAAAAACGACCTAAAACGACTATTATTTATCGTACCTATAGCGGCGAAAGGGTTCACACAACAGTGGCTCCATGCGTCGTGTTTGTCGGACTACGTTTTGTGGACAACTCTAGTGGAGAGGACATTCTGGGACGTATTCGTTCATGCGGAGCGACAATGAGAGGAAGGGGAGAGGGGAGGGGATTTTCCCGGTAGATACAACAATATGATCTAATTTTGATTTGATGTTGGTCCATCGTCTACGACGCTGACCCAGCAACAAATCAATATTGACATGGAATCAATGTTCATTTGAAGTTGGTCCACCGTCTGCGACGCTGGGCCAACATCAAATTAACATTGGTTTTATGTGTTGTGGCCTCTGGCTTCAGGTTGTTGGCGCCCCCTTGTGTCGGGATCAGTGAGTGACGGCTGGCATTAGCAGTGGTGGGAGCTGACGATCCCGTCAGTCAGACCTCTCCGCCGTCAGTCAAACAACACCACTACAAGCAACAGCAGAAGCAGCAGCAGCAGCAGCAGCAGGCTTGGCATCACTAGTGGCAGCCGCATCACCCGTGGTGTTAAGCGTGTAGAGCCACTGGCATCTCGGTGAGTCGACACTGTTCCCATTTGGATACATCATCGAGGAGACGATTACAGTTCTCAAAGTGCGATCAAAGTGGACCGTGGATTGCTCAGCCTTTGTGAGGTGCATTTACTGTCGTGAATAACGTGTGCCCGACCAGGACTACAGCCACGTAACTCACTGGAGGAGTATCAGGCGATGGAGTGAGTGCGGAACCACCTGACAGACAGATCAGCCAAGACGGATTGCCTGAGTTGAGTGGAGTCATCGGTTCCATCTGTGTGCCTGTAATAGACCTGACAATGGATGTGTTAGGGGTGTACCGGTCACTAGTGGTCACTGTCGCGGCAGCTGCCTTCCTGGGCGCGGCCACCACATCAGCAAGTCAACTCCGGGATCTTTACGATCAGCCAGGTAAGTGCCCCTGGACCCTGTCTAGTCCATCTTGGTCAAGACTGACCAGCATTCTCTCTGATCTACTGGCCTAGCAAACCACTGCCCTGATATGTTTTCCTAATGAACTACATAAGAAGTGTGTCAAGACATTCGTCAAAACTGGTTCTCCGATTGTTTTCTTGCGTTTGAAACAATAATGGAGCTCGTATTTTCCACTTCGAGTAAAATATAATATTAACCCTTTAAGCGCTAAGCACGACTATATTCGTTTTTATCGTGTTTTAGTATAGCAGGTTAAATCATAGTTATTGGGAATGAAATGGGTGTTTAAACATCAAAATTTGCGTATGTTTGCTCTCAAATTAAACAAATATGAGTCACTTTCACCCACTTAAAATTGTGGCTCGCGGCCGCGAGACACAACTTTAAGTGGGTGAAAATTTAAATAAGATAACCCAGTGAGAAAAGGGTTAAATTACACCTTAGGTCTGTAACCCTTAAAACGCTGATTTTCTTTTTATAAAAACGTATGAGACCGAAGAGTTTTGTTCGATTTGAATTCACCATAACTATCTTAGTCAGCTTTTTCTGATTCATTTGAATACCTATGTTATTGGTCTACGGTCACAATAAATATTTTAACTCTCACCGAGGAGGTTATATATAACCTTAACGCGAACGCCTAGTCACATTGAGAAGGGAGAAACAATGCTGTTTCTCAAAAAAACCCGCACGGGAGCAGCGGGGTTCGAAACCGGGACGCATGCATGACTGGCGAGGCAGTCAGACGCTCTAACCATTGAGCCACGTCCCCTTCTCTCGCTGTAAAAGTTAGTGGATCTGATGATAGTATTTGTTAGCGCTAGCCAAAAAGCCATAGCGCAGACCTACAACCCCAGACATTGTGTGAAAGCTTGGTGCGAATCACAATTAGGGATATAAAAAATAAACCGCATTTGTAAGGTATATAAATTATGTTGAGCTAATTTCTTAATCATGGCGATTCTTTGCATGGATCGCACTAAAATCTTAAAAATAAGATAATCTTAATTTTCTCATATTCCCATTAAAAAAATTAAGAGCATTCTTAACTTTTCTAATGGAGACGAGAGAAAGTTTAGATAATCGTAATTTTAGGATTTTTCAGTTGGATGGGCCCTTGACTGATCCATGCAGAAAATCGCAATGATTTAGAAATAAGCACAAGTACCTATGTTATATAATATATTTGAACTTGCATAAAGTGGTTATTTTTATTCTCGTAAGTAAACGAAAATATGATTTGGCAAGTATCACCCCTCGTCGTACAGTATCCATTTCGGCTTCCTGTTGTACATGCATCCCTTATCTATTTTATCCTCCAGGGCTGAGCTGGGCCTACTTTATACCGCACTAAAACAAAAAAATATTTATAATGGCCGTAGACCCATAACATTGGTATTCAAGCGGGAAGAGCTAACTAAGACATTTATGATGACGTCAAATTGAAGAAAACCTTTGATCTCCATGGTTTTCACTCTGTCCGTGCAGCTCCTAGCTGATCATCAGACGTCGTACTCTGAGCATTGAATGGTCGTATCTGTCATATAACAATGTGATAGATACGACCATTTGAACCTTTAAGCGCTAACCACGTCTATTATTCTTTTTATCCATTTGGTCGGCAGATTAAATAACTGATATCGAGAATAAATGTGCTCAACATCAAACTTATCTTATATATTTTTTGGTCTCAAATTAAACGAATATTGAGTGATTTTCTCTCACTTCGCGACCCACATTTTTAACCTTTAACCGCCAAATTATTCAATTTGAATTTTCAACCACCTGAAGTTGTATCTCGCTGACGCGATCCACAGCATCAATTGAGTGAAAATTATTCGGATTTGACAAAATGGATGTCAACTCTTTTCAAATCTTGCTGGTTGATGTCACATTTTATTTTTAACATATTTAAAATGTGGTACTTAATGTGCTAATAAAAAATGAATATATGCGGCACCGGCAGTTAAAGGGCTGAGTGGTGACAATTTAAATAAGATAACCCTACGGGTAAAGGCTTAGCTCGCAATTTTAATATATGTTATCTTCCCTTGTACTTCCCAAATCTTCCCCTTCAGTAACTTCCCAAATCACTGTACGTCTACATCCTTATTTTTAAATTTCGATACGAACGCTTGTGAACACTGCATGTTTACTGATGATCAAAATACATCTTTCCCACTATAGAAAACTAGCGTGTGAACTGTTAAACTTTTAAAAAAAATAATTG
>OZ024910.1:46869483-47091257 GCA_964017125.1 Flabesymbios commensalis | reverse complement strand
GTTCCCATTTTAGGGGCAGGTATGATTTGGCATTGTAAGTGATCAGGTAAAATTTATATTGCAGGCTCAGCAGCACATATATTGAATCCTCTTAGCGATATCTACAAGCCTGTCCTCCCGGCATGCTCAAGCCCAGTGTCATCAAGCTCCTCCAATTAGTCTTGCATGATACCTGCTTCTTCACTGATGGTCTGATGCTGTTGGTATCAGACCAGGTATATGGCTCCCCGATACCTAATCACACCACGTCTCGTCTTTGTCAGTGCACCTCCCACACGTGCATGGGTTCGTATTCTCGCACAAGTTACGGTATATCGTAGGCTTCGCAGCCTACGATATATCGTAACTTGTACGAGAATGCGGGCCCATCTACACACATGCGAAGTGAGAGTTGCCATACACGATAACTCTACTGTATCTATGTATAATATTTCAAAAGAAAGCTACATGGTAATGTGGTTATTATTTCATTAGTTAACCCTTTCATCGCTGAAATATTTTTATATAAACCAAGAGAGCAAAGGGTTTTTCTCAATTTGAAAACCATCATAAAACCACGTCATAGTATAGCTCTTTCAGGTTCATTTGAATACCTATCCTATGGGTTTACGGCCATTATAAATATTTTACTCTTTTAGTGCGGCGACCGACTTTAGACGTCAGAATACAGACATCAGATTCTTCTGACGAACAAAGTCCGTCCCCGCGCAGAAAGGGTTAAATTTATTTAAAATATGCAATGTGGCATTTGTGCGGCGAGGGGGGTTTAAAGGGTTAAAATAGTCTAACAATTCCGATAATCCAAGAGATGTCGAATCAATGTTGTTTAATGCTTGTCCTGACAATATGGTTTGATCGACGAAAAAACGATCTAAAACGCCTATAATTTATCGTACCTATAGCGGCGAAAGGGTTCACACAACAGTGGTTCCATGCGTCGTGTTTGTCGGACTACGTTTTGTGGACAACTCTAGTGGAGAGGACATTCTGGGACGTATTCGTTCATGCGGAGCGACAATGAGAGGAAGGGGAGAGGGGGAGGGATTTTCCCGGTAGATACAACAATATGATCTAATTTTGATTTGATGTTGGTCCATCGTCTACGACGCTGACCCAGCAGCAAATCAATATTGACATGGAATCAATGTTCATTTGAAGCTGATCCACCGTCTGCGACGCAGGGCCAACATAAAATTAACATTGGTTCTATGTGTTGTGGCCTCTGGCTTCAGGTTGTTGGCGCCCCCTTGTGTTGGGATCAGTGAGTGACGGCTGGCATTAGCAGTGGTGGGAGCTGACGATCCCGTCAGTCAGACCTCTCCGCCGTCAGTCAAACAACACCACTACAAGCAACAGCAGAAGCAGCAGCAGCAGCAGGCTCAGCATCACTAGTGGCAGCCGCATCACCCGTGGTGTTAAGCGTGTAGAGCCACTGGCATCTCGGTGAGTCGACACTGTTCCCATTTGGATACATCATCGAGGAGACGATTACAGTTCTCAAAGTGCGATCAAAGTGGACCGTGGATTGCTCAGCCTCTGTGAGGTGCATTTACTGCCGTGAATAGCGTGTGCCCGACCAGGACTACAGCCACGTAACTCACTGGAGGAGTATCAGGCGATGGAGTGAGTGCGGCACCACCTGACAGACAGATCAGCCAAGACGGATTGCCTGAGTTGAGTGGAGTCATCGGTTCCATCTGTGTGCCTGTAATAGACCTGACAATGGATGTGTTAGGGGTGTACCGGTCACTAGTGGTCACTGTCGCGGCAGCTGCCTTCCTGGGCGCGGCCACCACATCAGCAAGTCAACTCCGGGATCTTTACGATCAGCCAGGTAAGTGCCCCTGGACCCTGTCTAGTCCATCTTGGTCAAGACTGACCAGCATTCTCTCTGATCTACTGGCCTAGCAAACCACTGCCCTGATATCTTTTCCTAATGAACTACATAAGAAGTGTGTCAAGACATTCGTCAAAACTGGTTCTCCGATTGTTTTCTTGCGTTTGAAACAATAATGGAGCTTCGAGTAAAATATAATTATGAACCCTTTAAGCGCTAAGCACGACTATATTCGTTTTTATCGTGTTTTAGTATAGCAGGTTAAATCACAGTTATTGGGAATGAAATGGGTGTTTAAACATCAAAATTTGCGTATGTTTGCTCTCAAATTAAACAAATATGAGTCACTTTCACCCACTTAAAATTGTGGTTCGCGGCCGCGAGACACAACTTTAAGTGGGTGAAAATTTAAATAAGATAACCCAGTGGGAAAAGGGTTAAATTACACCTTAGGTCTGTAACCCTTAAAACGCTGATTTTCTTTTTATAAAAACGTATGAGACCAAAGAGTTTTGTTCGATTTGAATTCACCATAACTATCTTAGTCAGCTTTTTCTGATTCATTTGAATACCTATGTTATTGGTCTGCGGTCACAATAAATATATTAACTCTCACCAAGGAGGTTATATATAACCTCCTTGCTCTAACCATGCTTACGCTCGACCTTAGTCGTCAGAATCTGACGTCTACAGAAGTCAGATTCTGACGACTAAGTCGATCCCCGCGCTGTAAGAGTGTGAGGAGCGCGCAGCGCGGGGCCATGTGCGAAATTAATGTCGATACACTGGTCTCAACCTTAACGCGAACGCCTAGTCACATTGAGAAGGGAGAAACAATGCTGTTTCTCAGAAAACTCCGCACGGGAGCAGCGGGGTTCGAAACCGGGACGCATGCATGACTGGCGAGGCAGTCAGACGCTCTAACCATTGAGCCACGTCCCCTTCTCTCGCTGTAAGAGTTAGTGGATCTGATGATAGTATTTGTTTGCGCTAGTCAAAAAGCCATAGCGCAGACCTACAACCCCAGACATTGTGTGAAAGCTTGGTGCGAATCACAATTAGGGATATAAAAAATAAACCGCATTTGTAAGGTATATAAATTATGTTGAGACAATTTCTTAATCATGGCGATTCTTTGCATGGATCGCACTAAAATCTTAAAAATAAGATAATCTTGATTTTCTCATATTCCCATTAGAAAAATTAAGAGCATTCTTAACTTTTCTAATGGAGACGAGAGAAAGTTTAGATAATCGTAATTTTAGGATTTTTTAGTTGGATGGGCCCTTGGCTGATCCATGCAGAAAATCGCAATGATTTAGAAATTAGCACAAGTACCTATGTTATATAATATATTTGAACTTGCATCAAGTGGTTATTTTTATTCTTGTAAGTAAACGAAAATATGATTTGGCAAGTATCACCCCTCGTCGTACAGTATCCATTTCGGCTTCCTGTTGTACATGCATCCCTTATCTATTTTATCCTCCAGGGCTGAGCGGGGACCGACTTTATCCCCGCACTAAAACTAAAAATATTTATAATGGCCGTAGACCCATAGCATTGGTATTCAAGCGGAAAGAGCTAACTAAGACATTATATGATGACGTCAAATTGAAGAAAACCTTTGATCTCCATGCTTTTCACTCTGTCCGTGCAGCTTTTAGCTGATCATCAGACGTCGTACTCTGGGAATTGAATGGTCGTATCTGTCATATAACAATGTGATAGATACGACCATTTGAACCTTTAAGCGCTAACCACGTCTATTATTCTTTTTATCCATTTGGTCGGCAGATTAAATAACTGATATCGAGAATAAATGTGCTCAACATCAAACTTATCGTATATATTTTCTGGTCTCTAATTAAACGAATATTGATTGATTTTCTCTCACTCCGCGACCCACATTTTTAACCTTTAACCGCCAAATTATTCAATTTGAATTTTCAACCACCTGAAGTTGTGTCTCGCTGACGCGATCCACAGCATCAATTGAGTGAAAATTATTCGGATTTGACAAAATGGATGTCAACTCTTTTCAAATCTTGCTGGTTGATGTCACATTTTATTTTTAACATATTTAATATGTGTTACTTAATGTGCTAATAAAAAATGAAAACCCGAATATATGCGGCACCGGCGGTTAAAGGGTTAAGTGGTGACAATTTAAATCAGATAATCCTACGGGTGAAGGATTATCTCGCAATTTTAATATATGTTATATTCCATTGCAGCGAAAGTGGTGCATGTTCTCTTCAGATCACTGTACGTGTAGCCTACATCCTTATTTTTAAATTTCAATAAAAACGCTTGTGAACACTGCATATTTACTGATGACCAAAATACATCTTCCTCACTATAAAAAACTAGCGTGTGAACTGTTAAACCTCTTTTTTACAAATAATTGGGTGTTGGTTGGAAATGTAAAATCCATAATTTAATGTGGTTCTCGCTCCGAAAACTGATCGCACCTTCCACCTCGTGACGTAGCACGGTGACAATTATGGAAATACATAGAGAACTGTTATAAAGAAAACCATGCTTATTTATACACCAGAACAATAGAGCGACAAGAATGATCTGCTGTGTCCGTACAGCAATGTCATCGATATCTGGATCGGTATTTCCCGCAGATCCGTGCAGCGTGCGGACTCCAGCCCGGTGTCTGTTCGATGTCGGCCCAGCGACTGCGGCGCTGGCCCGACATCGAACAGACACAGGGTAGGAGTAGACATGTGGGCAAATGTTTCGTAATTTTCAGTGGCGGATCTAGAAACATTTGAAGTTATATTTCAAGATAAAACGGTGCAGGTTTATAATCTGATATAAAATCTGAAGACGTATCACCCGTCTTAGCATTTTACGCCCTGGTCACTGGACCTGTTCAGCCCTGTGCCATTTCAACTCCAAGGAGAGCATACAGTTTCGCAGCTATTTCGCGTATTGAACGCATCGTAGACATTGCCATCTCTGACGTCCTGCCAGGTATTCATTTTCACCTGAGTCAGGTGAAGCATTTTAGAGTGAAGTGATTTGCCCGAAGACATAGCAGCAAAGATTGAAAGGTGGAAAACATGACATTTCTCTGAAAAAAACCTGCACCAAGCTGGATTCGAAACCGCACGGCAGGCAGCGACATTGGCAAATCTCTTGTTTTACTTATTTATATTCCAAGAACATAAAGGAGTATACAAATGTGCCACCCGTGTAAATATTAGTTAAAAATCCGCTCCTCCGTCAGTCAAATCCTGGATCCGCCGCTGGAAAATCGGGGATCAGTATCTGGGCGGTGGTTGGACGCGTCCTCGCTCGCTTTTTGATCCTTGGTCTTCCTGGACATGGCCGACCGGGATCCTCCCGGACATACGGCTCTGTCACAGAGGAGCACCTGATAAATGACGGGATCACAACCCTTGGCGTGCAGGGGGTCAAGCTCAAAGAAAGCAGCGCAGCAGAAGGGGTTCTAACCCTTTGACCGCCGGTTTTGATTAAATTCACTTTTAACATTTTGTATTAGCACAATAATACGTATCAGCTTTTACACACGGTGAAGATAAAACGTGACAACAATCAACAAGATTTCAAAATCGTTGACCTCCATATATGTCAAATCTGAATAATTTTCACTCACTTGAAGTTGTGGATCGCGTAAGCGAGACGCAACTTCAAGTGATTGAAAATTCCAATGTATTAATTCGGCAGTTGAAGGGTTAACCCTTACATCGATAATGACGACAAAAGTCGTTTTTCTTTGTTTTATTTGCCCATCACTGATATTTGGAATGAAATGACTGTTTAAACATTAAGATTTGTAAATATTTTTGGTCGCAAATTAAACAAAATATACAGGAAATTTTCAACCACTTGAGCTTGTGGATCGCGGTAGCGAGACACAACCTCAAGTGGTTGAACATTTAAATAAATTAACTTAGCAAGATAAGGGTTAATATATAATTGTGTGCAATAAATAAATATTAACCCTTTAAGGGCTAAGCAAAACCATTGTCATTTTCAATTATTAGCAGGTTTTATTGGCAGGTTAAATCACAGTTATTGGGAATGGAGATCAGTGTCAAAACATCAAGATTTACAAATGTTTGGTCCCAAATTATTTCTTTTCAGTTATTCCCACCCACTTGAAGTTGTGGGTCGCGGTAGCGAGACACGACTTCAAGCGGGTGAACATTTTAATAACATTAGGCCTGCTTAGCAAGAAAACTGTTAATGGACGCCGGCACTTTTTTTAAGAAGCTGCATGGCGATCGTAGCATTTGCAGACAACCGTTGATATTAAAATGTGAAAATCTTCTCCAATATTTCTGTCACGCCGGGGAAAAAACATTCAAACCTTTCCACCGTATTATCGCCGGTGAACAAAGCGTACGTTGTATCTACGTTAAAGCAACGTTAATTAGGCAGTGCTGCATGCAGCGTCGTGTGTAGAGTTGAGGGTATTAAATGTATCAAATTGAGAGCACCGTAATGGACGCAACCTTCTCACTCCGCAGTTTGATATGCCCGATATCCCCCGCTCCGCAGTATGATATGCCCGATATCCCCCACCGGCGGGCGTATCATTTTACAAAATATATAGCTTGTTTATATTTTAACGGTCGTAAGAATTTGATACGACGAAAGACGATTTATTTACAAAAATCCAAAACTATTGTGTACTTTAGTATTTCTAATATGTAATATTATCATAATTATAATAATTATATGTAATATATATTACCGGTATATATTAGGCCTAATAAATATCAGTAAGCTATTCTGATGGCCTTATAGTCGGATTCACATTAACCGTGGTGAAAGAGTTTCGACGATTTCTCAGTCAATTCTCAACCAATTTTCAAGAAATTTTACACACACTATTTTCCATTCATGTCGGGACTACCCTGAAAGTTTCGCGAAGTTTTGGGAAGTACCATTCGACATGTGGTGAATAAATACAAAATATTGCTCTCTATAAACCCATTAGCTTCGTCCCACAATTTTATTACATTTCAAATGGTTTAACTTCTAAAATACTTATCAAAACTTCGCGAAAATTTTCAGGGTAGTCACGACATTAATGGAAAAGTGTGTGTGAAATTTCATGAAAATTGGTTGAGAATTGACAGAGAAATCAGCGAAAGTCGTTAATCCTGGTTGATGAATTTAATGTGAATCTGACTATATAGTCAATTTGCAGTAATCATTTTATAATGGTATATTTTTCTATTTTGAGTACATGCATTTATTAGCCGTGGTAATTCAACTGTAGATATAAAATACCACGTAATATTGTGTGGACATTATACATTACGTCACAACATACCCAGCAATCACGAAGCGTTGACCCGATGTTGGGTTTATGTTGGCTCATCGTGCGACGCTGGTCCAACATTAACCTAACATTGGGTCAACGTTTCGTGATTGCCGGGTTGATACAACACTGCATCAAACCCACACGGGATCAACACTGCTGTAAAAATCGTTCGCGGATCACAAAAGGTTCATAACGGCAATCTTGAGGTGTACTACGGGCTGGTTGAGTCATTGCTGCCGGGCTAAGCCAGAAGGCAGTATCTGCTAACTTTACAAGTTAGCTGATAATGCCTTTTTGGCTTTGCATAGCAGATTGCATGTCCGTGTAGATCAGCATAGTAAAATTCTGCAAAATGTGTCTGATGCACGCAAAAAATATTCCTGCAAACACGACACATTAAACCAACGTTGGTTAAATGTTTATCCGGCGTCTGCGACGGTGGCCGAGCATTTAAACCACTTGGCTTAATGTGCCGTGCTTGCTGAGATAAGTATCGACACCCTTTAAGACCAATAACCGGCATCATATAATCAATCCTACTTCTCCTCAAACAAGTTCCGATATCTAGACAGTATCTTTTTCATTCTCGTTCTGATCTGCCAAGTATTTCATGGGTCGTCTTACATTGTTTTTTATTTTTGAAATAATTAAATTTAAAATGTCACGTTTTCATTGCAACCCGCTTGTATAACTATTCCGTGATGCGAATCAATGAAACTAGGCCTATCCTAATTGGTACTGTCTCTCTCTCTCTTTCCCTATGATAGGTTATTAGAGATCGGAGTTAGCATATCTTTAAAATAATTATGTGGTAGAATAAAAATAAAGTTTTCGCCTCCTTAATGAAAAAAATAATACTCAGTACTAATCTTTAATAATTATTTCAAGCGTGTTTTCACAAAGCTAAATACAATTCCAAATGGCCTGGTCTCGGCGGTTTGAAAGAAACCAAAATGTTTGTTCCCCATCCACTCGTGAAAACTCAGTATTGTGGGGAGCCTCCGTGACCGAGAGGTAGCGTGCTCGGCCTCGAACCGCCAGGGCTCGAATTTCGAATCCTGTGTCTGGAGGGCAGTGTCATCTCACTCATCTCACCACCATCAGGGGGTTCTGATGGCCCAATTTAGCCTATATGTGCACAAAAGTGGCCTAAAGCCCGATTCATTTCATTTCATTCACAACCCCAAATGGGAGTAAATTACAAGCATCGGCCCAACAAAGCAGTGGGCAGTGTCGAATGACACAATATTCGGTGCGTCCATAGAGAGCTCGGGCCTCCCCAGCAGATAAAAAAATGTTGAATATAACGTTTGTCCACCGTCTACTATGCTGGACCAAGTCTACGATACTGGACCAACGTTATATCAATGATGATTCAACGTCTTGTGTTTGCCGGGTCGCTTAGCACTCGAAGGATCAATACCCGAAAATAAAGTGAAGCTACAGCAGATGATCTACCTGTTTACAGGGAGCTGTGGCGCCCTAAATGTCACCCAGTAACCGCAAGCTGAGCGTGTATTTGGCACGCAGGTGCGCAGACGCGAGTTAACCGTGACCTAATTAGCCGCGCGCGTGACCCACATAATAATTATTATAATGGTCCCAGTATGCCAGAGGGCAGTTAGCCGACAGAAAAACTGTCTGGCAAACACAGGGCGTAAAACCAATGCTGGTTAAGCGTCGCAACGAGTTAGGTGATCCCCTGGGAATGCGAGGCTCTTCCCAGGCGTGGCGCGTCGTGGTTTAAAAGCATGGACGATAATCATAGTATGTGGTGAAATGTGTCACGTCACGTCACATCTTCTGGTTAACCGCTATTATACTAGTCTTGTGAATCCTCGACATTTTCACTTCTTATGTGTTATCTTAGGTGTTATGGTGTTATCTCTCTTTTGAACAATGCTTCCACTTTCCCTGCGTAAACGTAAGTCGCCTGTATATATGATGATCGCACAAGCGATCGTGATATATACGGACAACTTACGGATAATGACTCGTGCAACCGATGCATGTATCCAATGGGGAGATATTAATTACGGTGTATCAAAAGACGACTTTAGCCATCTTACTAAGACTTACAAAGGGGACATAACTAGTGAAAATACAACTTGCAATGAGACCATATCATTAAAAAGTAACTTATTCTTAGTATAATGAAAAAATACAAGCATAAAGAAGAAGTATATCATACGTGATTGCAAAATTATACAGTACATAATAAATGTAAAGTTATGGCTTGCGCAACAATAAAAACGTCACTATGGAAGCACAAATAAATAAAGATATCTTATATCACACAGCTGATAGGCTGTTTAATAATAGAAATGTAATCCGAACTGCGATTAGTGTTCAGTTATTTTAATTAATTAAAAATTAATCCCCTCGCTGCATAACTATCAAAATTAATTTCTTAACCACATCAAAATGCTGTCGATAGACTTTTTATATCAGTAAACTGTATATTAGGCCACTTTGTTTAACTTCTCTGTTTTAGATCAGAAAAAATCCAAAATTTATTGAGGGAGGGCGGAAAAAACCCCTATTTTTGGAAAAGTTAATGAGGGCGTCCAAATAAAAAAAAACATTGGACAAATTTCTTGAAAAGTTATTGAGAGCGACGAAATAAAGAAAACTTTTGACTTTTTTTAAAAAAAAGGTATTGAGGGCGACGGAAGAAACAAGCAAGAAAAAACATAGCTGGTAAATTATTTGTTATCTCCCGCAATGAACTTGTTTTTTTCGAAATGATTTTTTATCTCCCGAAATTTGACAGTTTTTTTCCGGAAATCGGCAACAATCAAATGCGTGCGCTGGGCAGAAAAAAACACATTTTTTTGGGTAATGCGCGGCCTAAATCTAATGCGCGCGCTCATCAAACACAGAGAAAACATAGTGGCCTTAGCGTAATGCAAATTTTCTAGAGACGAGATAGTTTGTGATTCGATTTATATTGTATTATAATTATTTGTTGAAATCATGTGCGTCTATTCTGTGAAACTTAATGACCTTGACCTCCTTTGTTTTCACCGAGCTGGCTAATACAATGAAGTATGGGGGAGGGGATCTTATATAACCTTGTTTTCACCGAGTGACGTCACTGCGTTTCACAGAATGAAGTATGGGAGAGGGGGTCTTGTATAACCTTGTTTTCACCGGGTGACGTCACTGCGTTTCACAGAATAAAGTATGGGGAGGGGGTGTTATATAACCTTGTTTTCACCGAGTGACGTCACTGCGTTTCACAGAATGAAGTATGGGGAAGGAGGTGTTATATAACCTTGTTTTCACAGATTGACGTCACTTCGTTTCACATAATTATTTCAGTGAAAAATGACATTATACACGAAGTCGCAAACGAGGCTCAACATTGTGTTACTTTGCGTATTGAGGAGGGGGCATACCTGCGGAAGATGTAACCACCTTGGTACTGAAAAGGTGATTGATTTACTGTGCTTGTACGTATTATGTCCTCATCTGACTTAGACACGATAAAAGTGAAACAGCTCAGTAAACACGAGACATTGTACAAATGCTGTATCAATGCTGGTCCACCGTCTAGGACGCTGGCCCAACATTGAGACAACACTGGTTGAATGTATCGTGCTTACTGGGATATCTATTCATCATTATCATGTAATTATGCGGGCAAGATCATATTAACGTTAACAGGTTAACAACTTGTGGAGTTCATTGACACAATATATTTATATTTCAAAACAAAATCCTTCTTTTTATTTTATGCGGATACTATAAGTCCGCTAAAGGGCTTCCTACCATATCCCGACAAACACGGGGCGTTGAACCAATGCTGGTTTAATGTTGGCCCATCGTGGTTTAATGCTGGGCCAGCTCGAAGACGATGGGCCAACATTAAAAAAACATTAGTTCAACGCCTCGTCTTTGCTGGGACATAGTCTTGAAAGGATGCTCTCGTGACCGAGGGGTAGCATGTTTGACACAAGATCGCGTTTTTCAGCGGCCAGTTCAGGAAGCTATTCTAGTTCAATAGTATAGTTCAATATTAACCCTTTCAAGCCTGAATTTACCATAATCACCATTCTTCATCCACTACAAGTCGCGAATTGCTGTCGCAATTGCCGACTTGTAGGGGACGAAGATGATTTGATGTGGTTTTTAAAAAAAATAAAAACCACCATGTATTGGTAAACCAGTTTCATGGAAATTTTTGTTCTAAAACTCTTTGTTGTAGGAAGTTTATGTCTGTTTTCAGGGATTTAAAATGTTGCTTTAATGCATCGTGAGAGCTTAAAGGGTTAATATTCTAACTGCACACAACAGTCGACTAAATTATCTGTTCCGTCACTCTATTCTGTGATCGCTAAAATCATTTAATTTGCTTTAGAAGAAAATGTTCAATTTTAAGCAGTTTGTTCCTGACTGCGCCGATCCGCCAAAATGTAGACTCGTATGGCAATAATATACTAGTAAACGGGATCAAAAAAAAATTCTGGCTTGTTACGCCGCTGTACTCGGGCCGCCTCATGTGATATGTATATATATTAATATTAATGAGTCACATACAATTATCAGTATGTTTTATATTATCATGGTAAGTTATACGGTAGCCGATTGTCAAAGTACAATTTTTTTTTTTTGAAACGCGCTAATCTTTTGAGTTTTTCAGGTAAGCTACTATATATATTATTTCTTAAATTCTATTTTTTATTGATTAGAAGCTTACATGGCTGACGCAATTGCCAGCTTCTTATGAATACAAAATACCCCTATGCACACATCCAAACACTAGACCAATGCCATGCAGAGCTGATTTATCCCACAAATCATCATTAATTTGTACATTAATTTTGATAAATTACAGGTCATAAGATTGCATGAAACGTCATAAAAACGTTTCCCGCACTGGGGTAATCACGCTTAGAGGTTTTTTGCCAGAGCTCATTGGACTAACTCTTTAACCGCCTTTCACGATTACGTTTTTTTTTTTATTTTACTTTGATTAGCACATTAAATACCAGCTTTCAAACATGTTAAAGACAAAACGCGACACGCAGAGGGTAAACACAATTTCATACTCTCTAATGGCCTCGTGACCTTTTCCACGTGAAATGCGAGCGGAATTATCGTTTTTCATAGAAAAGGATGTCCGTAAATGTATCTTCAAAAAAATGGTGTAGAAAGATTATTCGTCTGGGATGCGTTCACCTTTCATAAAGGTATGAAGAGAGATCATAGTTTTTCTGCATTATTTCAATTCCAAAATAAACGTTTGCATATCAAAACAAAAATCTGAAGCATAAAATAACAAAACATGACTGGAAGTAAAGTATGCCAAACCCTTACTACGCTGAAATTTGTTGGTATAAACCATGGAGGTCAAAGGGTTATTTGCGATTTGAAATCATCATAAATGTTTTAGTTAGCTCTTTTCGCTTCATGTTTTGGGTCTACGACCATTATTAAATAGTTTAATTATTTCACTGCGGGGATCGTGTTTAGACGTCATCATCTGACGTTTGTAGACGTCAGAATCTGACGTCTAGTGACGGTAAGGGCTAAGCAAAGAAGCGTAAAGCTGCAAATTACAATGATATGTTTTGAAAGTTAAAATATAAACTTCACATAATATGTATTTTAATAATGCTGCTTGCATGGCAAAAACAAATTATGATTATTATTTCTTTGGGTGGAAAAAGTGTTGGCATTTAATATTCATCTCAATTTTAATTCATGGTAAACAAATTCCTTGTTAGAAATCTCCCTTGAAATGTCAATTGCATTGTTGATATAGCAGAAAATGCACACAAAAATTACATTGTGAGACAGTGTTATTATTATGTAATGATATTGTTTATATTTCCCCTCAATCCCCTGTGATGTATACATTTATATGATAAACGGCCTCTACCAACCATTTCAACCGCAATGTTAAGATGTTAAGAAATTACAAAGATTCAATGAGTAAAACCAATTATAAAACAATAACTGGTAAACACAAATTGATCAAAAAATTGTTTCAATATAATTTTATATCTGCATATGTCCACATTTGTTATGGAATAAAATCCTCTTTTACAATATTTTCTACACCGCTAAACTATCCCCACCAGATAAAATGTGTTTCCATGTTTTTCCTCAAATGATATAATTCTCTGCATAGAAGTTGTTAAACAATGAATTGTCCCTGTTTCCTATTTTTTGTGCATGGAAACTCTAGCTCGCTAAATATTGTCTGCTCCTGAGACCTATTCTGTCATAAAATATTATATCAATTTAATGTTTGGCAAAACGGCGGTCATCTTAGAAAGTAGCCGATTTCTGAGCTACGCTACAAATTGAAAAAAAAACATCTAGTACATTATGATGCTAGAGGTATCCTATATTCAAATCAACTGTCAGATTCTATGCCTGAACAGATGTAGGCCAATACTGGGCTCCATGGCATGGCCTGGACCACGGGAAATTGGGATATGTCTATGCGGTGACAATCACTGCCATGTCTATACTTCTACCAATAAGCATATGCTGACCCTATCTCACCCGGCTGTGGCCTGGACTACATGTGCGTACTGGTCAAGCTGTATTTCCGGCAACAAACAGTCAATTGGTCAAGAGTATGTGTATGATCCGAGCTCGATATGTCTGGACTCTTTGTCACTTGCGTCGTTTGCCTTGTAATCAGATAGCTTATAAGGTGGATAAGTGTTCAATAGGTAACAGTTAATACAGCTACAATCGTATCATTTGATAGCTAATTAATTTAGCCCCTGGTTGACCCTCAAAGCGCTGAGTCATCAAATAGATTTTCACCCACTTGCATTTGTGCGTCGCTACCGCGACCCACAACTTCAAGTGGGTGAAAATTGCTCATAATTTGTATTTGTTTAATTTGAAAGCAAACATTTACAATTCTTGATGACTTTAATCACTCATTTCATTTCTAATAACAGTGAGTTTACTTGCTAATGAAGCATATTAAAACTGCCCAGTCGTGCTTAGTGTTTCAACACTTCCATGGTCGGGACCGTCATTATACGTGAGAATCTGACGTCTGTGTACATCAGATTCTGCCGTAAAAGAAAGAATTAAAATATTTATAATGGCTGTAGACCCACAACAGATTACGTATTCAAACGACGCGGAAAAGGCTAACTAAGTCACTTATGATGATTTTAATTTGAAAAAAACCTGTTGAAAAAAAGAGTTGACTTCCATTTTGTCAAATCTAAATAATAATTTTCAATCACTTGAAGTTGTGGATCGCGTCAGCGATGCACAACTTCAAGTGGGTGAAAATTCCAATTGAATATTTCAGCGTTGTAAGGTTTAAGGGGTTAATGTTAATTATATGTTGACATTTAATTGGTAATGCAGACGCAGAGGCAGATAGCTTGCGAGATATCCCTCATATCATGTGTGTGTAAATCCTGACCCAATGAAACCGATACACTTGGCCATCCATTTAAGTTAATTGCTGAGAATAAAATTTTTAATGAATGTACTATTATAGTAAGTTTATGGCGTAGTATTCGCCTGTATTTTCCACATGTATTTTGCAGTTCTAAAAGGGAAAGATCGCTTATGATCGGAAAATAAAAGAAAAAAGTAATATAGTCAGGTTCACAGTAAATTCACCAACCAGGATCGCTTATGAACGGAAAATAAAAGAAAAAAAAATATAGTCAGGTTCACAGTAAATTCACCTACTAGGATCGCTTATGAACGGGAAATACAAGAAAAAAATAATATAGTTAGGTTCACAGTAAATTCACCAACCAGGGTAAATGAATTTTGCAGATTCCTGCGTTATTCTCAACCAATTTTCATGAAATTTTACACATACTATGTTTGCCATACACATAGCAACTACCCTGAAAATGTTGATAAGTATGTCAGAAGTCAGCCGATTTGACATGAAATTCTGAGACAAATATAATGTGTTTATGGAGGGCGACTTTCTTATTTTCTTATTACATGTTAAATAGACTAACTTTTAAACAATATAATATATGTCAATGAAATTTTCAGGGTAGTCACGACGTGAATGAAAAATGGTACCTGTAAAATTCTGCGAAAATCATTCACCACGGTTATTGTGAATCCCACTAGCTATTTGATTTGTCCCTTAACCCTTTAGCCGCCGGTGCCGCATATATTCGAGTTTACATTTTTTATTAGCACATTAAGTACCACATTTAAATATGTTAAAGATAAAATGTGACATCAACCAGCTAGATTTGAAAAGAGTTGACCTCCATCTGTCAAATCTGAATAATTTTTACTCACTTGAAGTTGTGGATCGCGTCAGCGAGACACAACTTCAAGTGGGTGAAGATTCAAATTAAATAATTTGGCGGTTAAAGGGTTAAATAATACAATTTAACCCTTTAAGCCATCACAATGCATTAAATCATCATTTTGCATTCCTGAAAACAGACCTAATTTTCCTACTACTAACGGTTTTTAATGAAAATTTCCATGAAACTGGTTTGCCAATACATGGTAATTTTTCTTTAATTTTTCACTCACTTTTTCAACATCTTCACCCACTACAAGTCGAAAATTGCTACAGCAATTCGCGACTCGTAGTGGATAAGGATGACAATGGTAAACTCAGGCTTGAAAAGGTTAAATGAGAAATAACCATTATGTTTGCTCGATATTTTGATCCAAATTCCACAAATGCAAATATTTCTTACCAATTTAAAGTTGTGGACCGCGGTAGCGAGACAGAACTTCAAGCGGGTAAAATTAAACAAATTATAATCAGGCTCTTTAACCCTTTATCCGCCAAATTATTCGATCTGAATTTTCACCCACTTGAAATTGTGTCTCGCTGACGCGATTCACAACTTCAAGTGAGTGAAATTTTTTATTAGCACATTAAGTACCACATTTTAAAAATATTAAAGATAAAATGTGACATCAACCGGCATGACTTGAAAAGAGTTGACCTCCATTCTGTCAAATCTGAATAATTTACACTCACATGAAGTTGTGGATCGAGTCAGCGAGACACAACTTCAAGTGGGTAAAAATTTCTGTTGAATAATTTGGCGGTCAAACGGTTAACTCGATAAAACAACAAACCACATCTGTGCGGGAGAGGCGTAATATTGACAAAGTAAAATGGATGAACCTTGATCCTGAATGGAACGGTTGATACGGGTATGTGGATATAGATTCCAGGTGAAGTGAAGACTCCACATAATTTTCGATGGTACGTGTAGCTGAGATGTAAACTTCGAAACGACTAATCTTATTAATCGGTCGTGTTATCAACTGTTTCCCGTCGTGTAATGGCCGATATTGATACTCCTTACCTCTGGCCACCAAGCCAGTCCATGATATATATTATTTCTATGGCAATGAGGACATTTGTACGGCGGAGAGTTTGCATAGAACATGCTGATTTGGCCGTGGTACGAATAAATTAATCGACTGACTCTCTTCTAGAATGATATCGTGATGATTACATGCATATGGCATTTTCCTACTTGTGTGATTGTGTGATTGTGGTGGTTAAATGAAGGGAAATTCGTTGATCATTATTAACTTGAAGACAGACTTATTTATCGCTCAACAATTTCTGATCTTCTGTTATTAATAAACCCAATTTCCATACCAACTATGCTAGACTTTCCTATGCAAATGATGATTTTTCCCATATAATTTACCGCTTGTTTGCTGTAACCTCTACTCATAAAATTTATTAGCAGGGAAACATAGGCCCTATATACATATCTTTAACTTGTTAACTAGAACCCCAGAAACCGATGTGAAGGAGCGCGCAGCGCTCGGCCCTTCGCGAAATTAAAGTCGATAAACTGATTTGAATCTTAACCCTTAGAGCACATATATCTGTGTGTCAAAATTAAAAGCATATTTTATTTTATTTTTAACAATTGGTTATACAGGTGCTTACAAAAACACAGAATGTCTATTGTAGTCTGAGGGTTAACTCGAAGAAGCCGCTATTTAATTAACGTGATCGCCTAGTCACGCCGAGAATGGGGAAACAAGGGTATTTCTCTGAAAACCCTACGCAGGATCAGCGGGCTTCGAACCCGGGACGCGTCCATGATTGGCGAGGCAGTCAGGCGCTCTACCAAAGCGCGACGCCCCCTTCTCTGATATCATGCCCCTCATCACTGCCTATAAAATCAGCCGGGGGTATATGTACGGCACTTTTGAAAGCAGACAGACTAAAATATAAAGAAGTTGACAGTCGGTGTCCACAGGCCCAGATAAATCATGCATGCCGTGTGTGTCTGTCAAAACAGAGCAATGCACAGTGCCAAAATATTGTCCCGCTGAATTATGAGATCATCATGAATTATGAGAACCCGATGTTGGTTTAATGTTGGGCCAGCGTCGCAGACGTTGTCCCAACATTAAACCAACATCGGCTCACTAACACACGATGATGACCCGATGTTGATTTAATGTACAGCATTATGCCAGTATTGAGCCAACATCTCTTTTTAGAACTGCAAGTATGACAAAGAAGCAAGGAAACAAAGCAAGCGCAATGTTTCGAGACCATTCAGTGGCGAACGGCCAACTTATATTTTGAACCCCTCTGTGCCACCCACGAGCTCGGTCCTATGAATGTGTGCTTTGCTTGACTGGATGAAGACTATATCTAAAAGCTGCCAAGTGAATTTAAGAAACACATTTTAAACAATTAATGTCTCTTGAACAAATTACTAGATATAACCTGTAGGAACAGCGACATAATATTTAAAAAATGTTTTTTTTTTAATCTGAAGCAGAATAAAGAGGGAAAGTAGCCTGGTAATATTTAGTGCAAAAGAGAAAAGATAAAATCGTTTTTTCGCTCGACGTTGCGGGAGAGTTGAGACAGCGTATTTGGTACATAATTATTTGTATTCCGTCATTTAAGTTTGCTTCAATTTAGTACGCTAAATACGAATAAATATTTTAAAAGATAAAATCGTTTTATCTTGCGACGTTGTGAGAGAAGATTTAAATTCGGACAACGTGTTAGTTACTTATTAATTTATATTACGGCATTTTAGTATGTGACAATGCGTTCTACGAATAAGTTTTTTAAAAGATAAAATCGTTGTTTTGTCCGACGTGGTCCCTACCCTTTAATTCCAATGTTTTTCTGACCCTTGTGGTGTCAGAGACTTCACCTTGGCAGAGATGAACGAAATTCCAGCAGTCGATCCCATATACTCGATCTGTTTGTGTTTGATTCCATTTTCCTCGCTAAAACCGAACACTCTACCAGCAGTACTTTTCGTCGCCTCGGAGCTAAAGGATCCTATCTGACACTCGTTAGAGTGGCAGATAGGATCCTTTAGCTCCGAGGCGACGTTTTGTACTATCGCAATTCTATGAAAAACAGTGGCATCACACTTTTGAATGGCTACTCGATAGAAACAATGTTCTATAAGTCTCCCTTCCCCATACCTAATTGTATTAGCTTGCTAGGTGAAAACTTTCTAGGTCAAGGCTATTGAGTTTCACAGAATTTCGACTCACCTTCTAGTGAAATTTACCCCTGGTTTAGTGTGCATATATATCTTAGTGTATCTCAGTGACTTTGTGTTTTTATCTGCGTCTTCCGGACACATGAGACGTGGTGGGGAAATACAATGATGCAGGAAGGCCTACAGTAACGCTGTTAAAATTTGTTGCAGATAAAAGTGCCCGATAATACACACTAATCACAATGATATATAATCAGTATTTAAATTTCAAACAAAATGATAGTAATTAGAAATAAGCTTGGTTCAGCGAAAAGTATTAAGTAGGGTACGGCATGGATTTCCGACTTCGCCCTTTTGCGCCTATACAGTATCATCATAATAGAGCTAATATCATGTCAGGTTAAAACAATTAACAGATGTCATATCCAAACGCTAAAATCAACCGTACTTGTAAAACTAGATAAATATTTTTAAAATTATTATTTTAAACATTTATCATTATAATCCTGAGTAAATTATGCATCAGTGGCTGTATGTTTAACTGCTGTGAGAGTGAGCATGCATGATAAGAGCAAGACTGCTCTGCACTACACTCTAAACAATAGGTTCTTCAAAAAGAACCCTTCAGTAGTATTGCCATGCAAGCCCAAGAGAACCCTGCAGGGTTCTCCTGGGGTTTCCTGGTAATACTACTGAAGGGTTCCTTCTAAATAACCTACATTGTTTAGAGTGTACAGCTACAGCAGGGTTCTCCTGGGGTTGCCTGGTAATACTACTGAAGGGTTCCTTCTAAATAACCTACATTGTTTAGAGTGTACAGCTAAAATGCAGTAGCTGCTGACTTGAAAAGTAAGCAGCTACTTTGTATTGGCTTTGTATCGCAGAACGCAGGTGTAAAGTTCGCGAGAACCGTCAGATAAGGTTTTGAAATTTAAACGACTAGTTACTTTACCGAGCTGGTGAAATGTAAATTGTCATACCATTGGCTTGATGTTATGCATATTATTACCATACTATACACCATTCTGATCACGAGTCGATCTAATGCATTACCCCATCTTCCACAGCAAGTTATCTTACCCGCGAGCACGCAGTGCGATACCTTGCTTTATCGAGCATAGCAAACAACTATTTTAGATAGCCAGATACCTTGAATGTCGCGCGTCTCAAGACCGGCCAATCAGAAAGCGCTTGACAGGTGGCTGAGAGCATAGCTTGGATGTTTCCCTTGGTATGATGGATCAGATAGATATATGTAAGATCGGAATCTCACGCTGTCACAAGTCAAATTTTTCTTGTAAAAAAATATTATTGTCTTTTTCCGGAGGACAAAGAGAAAGACTAGACTGTAGACCTGATTAACGCTTTAAGGTTTGGTACAATAGCGGCTCTACATAAATACAACCTAACGTTGGTCTAATGTTGGCCCAACATTAAACCAACGTTCGTCCACCTCCGGTGTTTCCTGGGGAGGAATCAATTAGAGAAGTTGCTCTGCCTTGCACATAAATACACAGTCCTATTCCCTTGTTACAGCAACCACTTCCACGATTATATCTTGTGAACACTTCTCCAATTATTTTCCTTCGTTCTATATTTTTTATTCTGTCCAACCATACATCATTCATCTGGATTATTTATCTGCAATTGCAGAATCCCCCGAAGAAAATACGTTGCGGCCGGCGCCGATAATCTCTCTGTTCAGAACGAGGCACTTGCCTCGCTTTGTTGTAGCGACAAGATGGCGGCCGGTGACGTAGTGCGGCTCATTTACAGAGTGACATGCGCAAAGTAAGACTGACTCGGTTGATCTAGTGGACTTTCTCTGGATCAGCATGATCAGTCGCAAACCAACTCATTACAGGAGAGATATTTCTCGTGCTGTCAAAGGGAGAAATTATGAAACCTCAAGAGATGACTGTTTATTAAGGCGAGACTGTCTTGCTTGCTTTGGCTGTCAGATGCGACTGTGCAAATCAAAAGAATAAAAAACTAGACAGTTACTGCTTTTTCTTTGTGAAGCCGAATTAGCCCAGCAAACACGGGACGTTTACCCAGTGTTGGTTTAATATTGCGCCACCGTCTTCGCCGCTGGCCTAACATTAAAACAACATTGGGTAAACGCTCCGTGCTGCTGGGATATGTGTCTAATTATTTATGTCATGTCAGCAATTGGAGAAGACTGGATGAAACCGTTATAATGAGCAAAGTTTTACAGAGTCTAACATTTCATGGTCCATTTTCTTGAGTAACTAATTCACATCAAGAATCTTTTTTCGTGTTAATTATGCTGATAGACTTACTCGTACGGAGCATGAATTAAAGCATAATATAAAACTTTACTCAACCACTTGAAGTTGTGTCTCGCTACCGCGATGCACAACCTCAAGTGGTTGAAAATTATTTTTGAATGCTTGTTGCACTCAGCTGAGCCTTTGAATGTACCACAAGGATTTACTGTTTAAAATATTATTGTGACATCATCAAGACATCATCAAGGCCAAGCTTAATAATAACTATAGGTGTTAATAAAAACCATATGGATGTCAGTGCTCAAGGTATTATTGTTTGAAAGTAAACGTGCTAAAGTTTGCATAAGACCCAAAAGAAACTCTTTAAATGTTACAATATCTATTTTTTTTTAAATAGTTATTGTGGCCCATGTTTTGAGATCCACAGTTGGCAGTAGTAGCGTTAGTTTCCACACTAGTGTGGAAACTAACGCTACCACAGGCAGGATCCGAAAGACAGGTGGGGATTCGCTGAATTGTCCACGTGATCACCAGACACAATCTCTGATTGGTTACAGGAGGAATTCGAAACATGAGGCGTCAGTACAACATGAAAACTAATTCATGTTAGAAATTATTTAAAGTACATTCTTGCCAAATTACATTCTTTCTCATGCACTGTTGAACTGGACAGAATGCATTAAAATAATTGTTTAATTCATGACGTGTTTAAAACACACTACCTTTCGTATAGTCTGTCCAACGGTGGAGGATTGTCCAACATTAGAGTTATCTTTTCATTGATTACAAGTCTCAGGCATTATTATCTAGCGATTTTAATGACATTTTTTAAACGCTACCTCCTAGTCATTTGGCATCTATCCTGAAAATACATATTTATAATAGCTCAAAAGTTAAACTATTTGGCTATAAACCCATTAACTTTATTCAAATTAATTCGCGGAATAATTGTGTTACATGTCAAATGGTCTGACTTGTGCAATACTCATTGGAATTGCCAGGGTTGTTCCCAAATGACTAGATAATACTGTTTAAAAAATAGTGAAAATCACTTGAGAATTGACTGAGTAATCAACAAAAAGCTAACTATTATTTTGGATCATCATTCACCGTCGAAATGGCCATCTACAGCAATCCGATGCCTACGATGTAATTATTGTCCAGTTATTTACTAAACATAGTCAAATAAATTAAATTAAATTAAACTGTGCAGAGCCTACCAGAGATGAAAACAGAAAAATGAATATATGGCATATAAAATGCACTAAAATTCTCAATGATGGGGAGTTATTCAAACATACTTTTGCAGCTGACATCACAGAGGTATTGAGAGATGTGTACTGCCGCGCATATCCAAAATGCAGTAACTGCCCACTTTATAATTAAGCTGTTACTTACTTCTGGCTTAGCAAAGCAATGTATATGATGTATGATTTTCCCTGTGCGCCAAGGGAAGAAGTGACCATGAAGCTATTACTCTGGTGTGCCACGGGGGAAAGGGCGAGGAGAAAATGTACTGCGAGTTAAATCGCTCATCTCCTTTGGCAGCTCTCAATCCCCCTTCGTTTATTGATGTAAATCCAATTTAACCTTTTCAGCGCTGGGATCGACTATAGACGTCAGAATCTGACGTCAATAGACGTCAGTTTCTGACATGTAACGTCAGTCCCCACACTGAAAGAGTGAAATATTTATAATGGCCGTAGACCCATAACATAAGTATTCAAATGAAGCGGAATTAAAGAGCTAACTAGGATATTTGTGATGATTTCAAATTGAAAACAAACATTTTGTCTTTTGGTTTATGTGAAAATATTTTAGCGCTATAAGGGTTAAAGGTCAGGAGAGGCCCTCGGCGTATTGTACCACTGTGGGTACTCAGGGGTACTTAATCCATGCAAGATTTATGTGTATGTTATATCATCCCCTGGCACCTGAAGGATTCCGTATGCAACTTATTTTAGGGGTACACATACAACTTTGCTTGCTAGGGGACAATATACGTTACGGCTTGAGAATAATTACGATGTGTGTTTTTCAGAATGCTTGAAATAAAATAAATCATGGATATTAGAGATATGGTTCTAAGTTATCTAAAGTAAATTAATTAAATAAAATTGATGAATTAAATTTAAAAAAAAAATGGTTATACATAGAAATGGTTCTTGTGCGAAGAATTGTTTTGTTTTGTTATCAATCGCTCAGCAATTTCATTTCAAAAGAAAAATAATAGACATCAACGAAAGATAATCATACAAAATGATCTCAGAAATACGAGTATAATCAATCCATAATCACTTTTCTGAAAATAAAACCCAGTTTATTTGTATCAGTCTATCAACTAGATTACACTTCACAGCTCGTCGGGTTGAAAGGGTGGTTTGTAAGCACTAGACGTGGTAAATGAGCCGGGATAACTTGGCTGTCAGCCTAGTAATTTCGACCGATTTCACGGCCCGAACTCGCTGAAGACTTCCAACTTCTCGGCGGGGGCTTTAAATCTTGCTTTGATCCACAAGGGTTTACGCCTCTGATCCACTAAAGTGAAATACTCCACCCCATCGTTGACCCCGTGCTGGCCCGGTGCCACAGGCGCTGGCCCGACACTGAACCCACATTGGACTGATCTTCTCGACCTAGCATCACCGGCAGTTTCTGCCTCGCATTTCGCGCCTAAGCTGCTTTGCCAAATTCTTAAGCCCCCTAGCTTGATTGGAAATTACACGGGGGCATGGCTGGACCGCGGTGTGGTAATTAATTTAGCATCCCAGAGAAAAACCTGCGTGAGACGGATGCTGTAATTGAAAACATTCCACAAAAGATACATCCCACTAACTGGCAGTCCCTGGGTGGATCCGTTGCTGTGTCGGAACATTGATCCATGGAATACAAGATTATTGTGTAATGAATTGCATATATATTTTTCAAATTCCACCTTTACTTCAGCCACCCATACCCACGTTCACTTAAACATATATATTTATGTGAACGTGGGTGTGTGTGTCTGAAGTAAAGGTAAAATTTGAAAAAAATGCACGCCTTATTTATTGACAAAACGGATATTACTATAAAATCAAATAATTATAAGGAATGACAAGACGGTGATTTTTGTGTGTGATTATCATGTAAAAAACATAGATCTGGCATTCTAATAAGTAATTAATAAAACTTTGCTCCACTGATTGGTTGAAAAAACAGCCGTACATCGTAAATGTAAGAAATATTTTCTCAAAATCAAATGATTCCTGGCTGGTAGCGTGTATTGAGATTAACGTATAATTATAGGGATGTAACACACAGTGACAAAATCACTGGATACCTGACACAGACTCTAACAGCACTATCTACCCCCCCCCCCCTAATTTTTTTTAAACTTTCCTTATGTTTCCTCAACTGTGTAGCAGATTACATATCATACTACTACGTCACTTTAATTGATAACAATTTCTGTCTTTTTTTAACACAATCAACATTATAATTTCAAAAATAATTAGTAACTTTTGTTTTTAGTGTGAATATATTTTGACATCGATTACTTTATCTTATAGTTTTGCTCACGCAATATTTATTGCTTAAGCGATAAAACAGATAATAATTGTTTTCTAGCAATCGTCATATGTCCGAATTTGTTTCCAATTTCGCGAGGTGTTCTAAAACATATTGATATGATTTTTTATATCTATTTTAGAAAACGCCAAACGCGCTTTGTATAATTATAATATTCATGTCACAATGTATTTCTGGTTTTGTTTTAATTTTAAATCGGTGCAAACTCCTACAGGGTAAGGTATTTTTCTTGTCCAGACTGGCAGAAATAGTATGTGCTATTAGTCTATAGTCTTTTACCCTTTACTCACTGAGTTTGTTTTTCACCCGCTTGAAGCTGTGTCTCGCTACCGCGACACACAACTTCAAGTGGGTGAAAATTCTTTATTACTTAATTTTAGACCAAACTTTGAAAAATCTTGGTGTTTAAACACACATTTCGTTCGGAATAACAGTAATTTGTCTGAGTAACAAGACGAATTAAAAATTAAAAAAGTCGGGATAAGCGATCGAAGGGTTTAACCCTTTCACCACTGAAGCCCGTTTTTAAGTGCTGAATGCCATAGCATTCAGCACTTAAAAACGGGCTTCAGTGGTGAAAGGTAGCCCGTTTTTAAGTGCTGAATGCCATAGCATTCAGCACTTAAAAACGGGCTTCAGTGGTGAAAGGGTTAAAATCGTCATCAAAACAAGGTGCTGTTTTTCCTCCTGCATCCTTACTAGGTTTTCATCAGATGTATTTGACGCCATGCACCAGCTTACATAATGCTGTAACCATGGGCACCGTGTCAAAACTGATAGCTTAGATGCACTTGTACTGATGCGGCTAATGCAAGTAAGGCGACGCTCAGAAGTGAGCATGTTGACAGGAATACATGTGCCGCTGGGCCCGTATTCTCGTACAAGTTACGATATATCGTAGGCTTCTGATTGGTCGAGATGGCCATCTCGACCAATCAGAAGCCTACGATATATCGTAACTTGTACGAGAATACGGCCCCTGTGATATAACCACAACGCCATAAATGACACAAGCCCTAGTTAGAAAACAAAGGGTGCGCTGACAACTGCAAGATGCAATGAAACGATGCTGTTCTAACGTTGGTCCTCCGTCCGCGACGCCTGCCAGACGTTGGCTGAACGCCTCTTGTTTGCTGCAGGAATTAAGGGCGTTGCGGAAGCCAGTCCGCCGTCTGCAAAAAGGGCAAGGGTGTGTCCCCGTGCCAATCTGCCGGCGGGATTTACAGGGATCAGTAGGGAATCCACGAGCTGATCCCTTGTCCCCCAGGAAGTAGTGCGAGTCCCACCCCTTTCCCCAGCCAGCCAGCTAGACAGTAGCCGCGTAAAAGACGTCCGAAAGGACGTCTCAAAGTGCAGGGTTGAAAGGGACTGTGTCACGGAAATCCACGAGCCGTGCTCGTGGATTTCCGTGACACAGTCAATGCTGTAGGGCGCGTCTACGCCCACAAAAAAAATCACATCAACACCTAGTTCTAGTTTGACTTATGGATCTAAATTTTACTCAACATTTCGAATCTATCGAGAACAAAACGACATCTGTGCTACAATGTTATTTTACCATCTGTTCACCTCGGCTCTGACTACGTCGTAGCATAGCATGTTTCCACATGAATATTTACTTAGTAAAAAGCTGCATCTGTGATATCAATAGTTCTTTTGCCACCTGACTCTGGAGACTTTGTATAGTCAGGGCTGAGGAGATATATATATATATTACGCAACGTTAAATCGTTTTGTCTCAAATTAAACAAATATGAGTATTTTTTACCCACTTGAAGTTGTGGGTCACGCTAGCTTCTGAGGGGTGAACACTTAAAATAAATATTAAAGGTGATGTATCACCCCTTATATAGTATGAATATATTTGTGACAAATAAATCAAAGTTGCCACAAGTGTTTCCTTATATGGGGTGATTGGCTATCATGTGACCCTCTGAGAGGTTTACATGATAGCCAATCACCCCATATCAGTACATAATTCTTCATACCATATAAGGGGTGATAGATCACCTTTAAACTTAGATAGTGGGTAAAATGGTCAGTATAAATCATACGTGGGTATGTAAGCTGGTAAGAGGTGACATCACAAGCATATTATATGATACCACATCCTCCTTGTTTAAAGTGACTGTCAAAGACAGTTTGCGTATTTATTTAGTATTTTTTGTAAAAAATTGAGACTTTGTTAATATAGATTGATAAACAATGTTGACAGCCGCAATAACCCGTAGAATGCAGAATAACTAACATTAATTGTATCTGCTTAAAGTTGTTGTTCACTTTACAGCCACGCACAAAACCCAGGACTAACTGGTACTGCGTTAACATGGTTAACTCACATCAATACGCGATTTATTACTTGCAGCGGAATAAAGAAAAGTAATATTATGATAGTTACATCAGTGGTTGGTAACTAAAAAGTAGCCTAAATGTTTTGATAGTTCGGGTGCAAAACGTAGTATTTTGAACTTTCCAGTAATCAGTTTGACTTAACGCTATTACAAGATTTTCCAGACTTTTCAGTAATCAGTTTGACTTAACGCTATTACAAGATTTTCCAGACTTCAGGAAAATTCTGATATTGCTGTGTCTGGTGGAAGGCAGATGGTCTAATTTATAATTTTGATTGTATTATGCGCTTTCAAAATAAGACACTTGTTATCAGTAGCCACACATAGCTCGGTCTTTGAGATAAGACTGCTGGCCCTGGGGCTCATCAAACTAAAAATCTTGAAATTATAATAATTATCTTAAATTTATCTTATTTCCATTTAAAAATTTATGCTGCTCTTAAGTTTTCTAATGGAAATAAAAAAAGATCAGCAAATCTTAATTTTATTATTATACTATTAGTGGGATGGGTCCCTGCTTTAAGAGACTGAGATTCTTTTGGTGGCTCATCAATGATTCGTAATAAAGTTATTATTTTACTGCAGGGTTTATGACTGTAGTAGTATCGTTTATTATAGTCACATGTGTACATAACATATTTTTGACAACATTTTCAATATAAATTAGAAAAAACACCCGGCCTTTTGGGCCTAGAAGTGATCTATTTAAATGCGTACATTTTAGAGTGCTAACAGGCCAGTGTTCAATGTGTTGCTTTAAAAGTGCGTACAGTGTTGAAGTGCAGTGATATAGAATATTCGAATACGAATGTTAAGAGTGATAAAATACTAACACATACGTTTGTAAATACTAACCAATACGTTCGTAACCAACGCTCGCAGTTTTGACAAAAAAAGAGTTCGAATTGCGTGACGATGCGTTTTTCAGCTCCACAATCAGTTGATTGCGGCACAAAGACGGCACCCGCCCGCCGACAATGTCTAACATATCCCTGGCAGGTATAACAGCGGAAACACTGGCTATGTGGGAAACGAGGCCGGGAAGCGGCGGCACCACTCCCCCGATACGGTTTCACGTGAAAACGTTATGAGTCAGTGGTTGTAGTTTTGTCCTCAATGGCAATTTTCTTTGCAGCAAACAAGAACAAATCAAAGCTGGTTTAATGCTGGGCCATCGTCTGCAACAGTGTTCTAGCAACCAGTCGTGGAACAACGTCTCGGTATCACGTTCTGATGCAAGTGAATCATGTATCTGAGATAATCATTGTATACCCTAAGCTGAAACAGTGTATATGATATGGGGAAAACCGAGAGTCCATCACACGCCCCGGCTGAAACACAAAGGCCGCACTGCAAGTTCTCCACTAGTTCTGATGCTCCTATGGTTAGCGAGTGAGCTACATAGGAAAGATAGCATTAACCCTTTGACCGCCAAGTTATTTAATTGTAATTTTTACTCGCTTGAAGCTATGTGTCTCACTGACGCGATTCAAAACGTCAAGTAAATGAAAATTATTCAGATTCGACAAAATGGAGGTCGACGATTTTGAAATTTTGCTGATTGATGTCACGTTTTATCTCTAAGTGTTTAAAAACTGTTATTTAATGGGCTAATAAAAATGGAAAAATAATAATAATAATCGTGACCAGTGGTTCATCCATGTTCTTTTAGTCACTTGAAGTTGTGGATCGCGGTAGCGAGACACAACTTCACGTGGCTAAGAAATATTTGAAAGTTCAAAGCTCCCAGGGATAGCTATATTAGAGCATGACATTTTTGTGTTTGAAATGTTTTATCGGCAAAACTAATCATCTATTACCATCAAACCACACTTAGAAAAATAACACTATTGGTAAAAAAAAATATTTTCCACTTTTAAAAGAATCCTGCAGATGATTTCCAATCCTTTTTATAAAATGTCACATCAAATATTATTATATAATAATAATATTATTTTGAAAAAATAAGTCAATTATATATATATATACAAAATCCAACAAATTAATCTACATCTCTTATTGAAAAAATTCACGTCTAATTCCATTATATTATTGCCTTCTAGCTCCGATTACTCGGAATGGTGTATACATGTCAACATTATTAGCTCTATATAAGCATTCCGGATTTCACAGAAGAAAAATCGGATGGATTTCACTCAATTATCTGTAATACGCAACGCGGATAAATTGAAACACGTAAATAATGTAATCAGTCCTTGATCATGCGATGTTTTTCTAAACACTAGCGATTGACATAGGACACGAGTGGTAATCACTGGGATGAACAAAACATATTATATTTCATATATTTTGTTGCCTTCGTTGTTTAGCGTTTGTTTATAATGATCGCGCTATGGTGAGTCGTGCGGCTGCATCTCACTGACTGACTGACTGACTGACTGACTGACTGACTGACTGACTGACTGACTGACTGACTGACTGACTGACTGACTGACTGACTGACTGACTGACTGACTGACTGACTGACTGACTGACTGACTGACTGACTGACTGACTGACTGACTGACTGACTGACTGACTGACTGACTGACTGACTGACTGACTGACTGACTGACTGACTGACTGACTGACTGACTGACTGACTGACTGACTGACTGACTGACTGACTGACTGACTGACTGACTGACTGACTGACTGACTGACTGACTGACTGACTGACTGACTGACTGACTGACTGACTGACTGACTGACTGACTGACTGACTGACTGACTGACTGACTGACTGACTGACTGACTGACTGACTGACTGACTGACTGACTGACTGACTGACTGACTGACTGACTGACTGACTGACTGACTGACTGACTGACTGACTGACTGACTGACTGACTGACTGACTGACTGACTGACTGACTGACTGACTGACTGACTGACTGACTGACTGACTGACTGACTGACTGACTGACTGACTGACTGACTGACTGACTGACTGACTGACTGACTGACTGACTGACTGACTGACTGACTGACTGACTGACTGACTGACTGACTGACTGACTGACTGACTGACTGACTGACTGACTGACTGACTGACTGACTGACTGACTGACTGACTGACTGACTGACTGACTGACTGACTGACTGACTGACTGACTGACTGACTGACTGACTGACTGACTGACTGACTGACTGACTGACTGACTGACTGACTGACTGACTGACTGACTGACTGACTGACTGACTGACTGACTGACTGACTGACTGACTGACTGACTGACTGACTGACTGACTGACTGACTGACTGACTGACTGACTGACTGACTGACTGACTGACTGACTGACTGACTGACTGACTGACTGACTGACTGACTGACTGACTGACTGACTGACTGACTGACTGACTGACTGAATCACTCACTCCATACTAAATTCCCTGAAATAAATATGAGATCTCACTCACTCACTCACTCACTCACTCACTCACTCACTCACTCACTCACTCACTCACTCACTCACTCACTCACTCACTCACTCACTCACTCACTCACTCACTCACTCACTCACTCACTCACTCACTCACTCACTCACTCAATTACGAACGCAATCACGATCGCAATCACGAACTCACTCACTCACTGTTATAAAATAGATTATAGCCTATCAAAAACGAAATGAATTGTGTTTTAGGCCACATTTGTGCACATATAGGCTAAACTGGGCCAGTAAAACCTCTTGATGATGGTGAGTCGGATGACATGCCACTACCCTCCAAACAGAGAATTCGAAATTCGAGCCCTGGCGGTCTGAAGCCGAGCATGCTACCTCTTCTAACAACAGTGACTCTTTACAAGACCTGAAGGCCAGAGTGGGATTCGTACCCGCTATCTCTGACTTTCCAAGTATGCAGTTTCAACTACTGCACCGGGGGCCCCGCCATATTATCAAATCGAATCAAATTAAATCAATTCAAATTTACTTGCACAACAATTAACATTGTATCGATAAAATCACATACATTAACATGTACTAAAAACATATTATATAGATATATTACAAATACATGGTTAAATCAAGGAGGTTATATAACCTCCTTGGTTATATGAAACAAAATATAATTTAAAGAAGTCTGTATACATTAACATATACGGAAACATATTATATAAACATATTACAAATACATCGTAATATAAAATAAAATATCATTCGAAAAAGTCTGCACGATATGGATCACTTTTGTTGATCCTAAATTACACAATAGTTTTGTTTATTTCCTGAATTAAATAGGGTTATAAATGTAAATAAAGGCTACGTATTTGATACCACACAAAACTGACCGTTTTGCTCGGTTCAAATATATACATAAGGCTTACATTACTGGTTTTAAAAAGATAATTTTTTGTATTGCATTGGAGAGTGTTGTGTGGCTGCATGTAATAAGTTGCGAAGTGTTACGTACACTTTCAAATTAGTGTGAAATAATTTGACAAATCTCCGCTATCAGGATCAGTCAATTTCTGATCAACTTTGTTTCACAATAACATGATCCATGCACCAGGAAGACATTGTGAGCATTCAGTGTTATACACCCAACAAGCACAAACGATTTGTATAACATTTATACAACGCCGGACCAACGTCGAAGACGTTGGGCCGGCGTTGTATAAATGTTATACAAATGTTTGTGTTTGCTGGGAGCTGCCTCTTTCTGGATCGGCGGTGTCACCGAGGTTTCCCGGCGCCTGCGCAGTCGCGTGGCGTCGCGGAGTAACCTCTGCAGTAATGCGGCTATGGCTAATCCGATCACATCCCGCACGGTGACTCCGCGGGGCCGCTCCACGCGGGGTCCCCCCTGACAAAACCAGATTGTGTGGCGCAGGGCCGCGCCTGTCCCCGAGGGTGATCAATATTAATAGCGCCCCGTTTCCACCTGAGCTGCGCGCGGGAACACTTTCCAATCCGAAGGGGACCGGGGTTAAATTTTCCCGCGAGGACGCTCCAGGGGAATTCTCAGCAACGGCGCAGGTGCGGTGCAACTTCTTACATCGCGGCGTCCGATTACTACAACCATCGTGGACTTCTCGGACCATTCTCTTTATTACGAATGATTACGATACTTTTTTGCGGGCGATCTGAAAGAACTCTTATCTTGTTTTTGGGATCCAGAGCGTCTAAAACCTGACACAACGCCTGTTTGCTGCAGGGGGCTTACCGTGCAATGCCATTACCCTTTACTCTGTGCACCCTTTCAACCCGGGAGCGTGTTTTCCCTGAGATCCTCATACCCGTCGGGTCAGAATCGCCTCGTTTCGAGACGATAACAAATCGTGTGTTTAAAGCAAACGAGGCGCGTCAAATTTATTTATATATTGATTGGGGTGATTGATAAGCAGGACATCACAAAAAAACTGACCGGTTCTGGATCAGCGTCCGTAACCCTTTTCAGCGCAGTGATCGCCTTTAGACGTCAGAATCTGTCAGATTTTGACGTCTAAAGTCGATCCCCGCACTTAAAGAATTGCAATATGTATAATGGCCATAGACCCGTGACATAGTATTCAAATGAAGCGGAAAGAGCTAACCAAGACATTCATGACGATTTCAAATTAAAAAAACTTTGTTATCTTGCTTTATACAAAAATATTTCAGCGCTGTGAGGGTTAAACTGGAATCCTTCTAATGCGGACCCCATCGCCTCTGTGGATCACACCAGCGTCCCTGAAAACATTTGCAGGACATTTTTACAATGTTGGACCAGCATTGTACAACTGCTATACCAATGTTTCGTGTTTGCTGGGGTGTCACAGGTCCGCGCCTGACGCTGATGCAATGCGATGTAATTACCAGCAGAGTCACCTGCGCCGACCTCCGGGAGACTCCGGTGGCCTTCGAAAACTCTCGGCGATCTCCGGGATCCGAGACCGAGGCTGGCCCCCGACCTCCAAAGAAAGCTCAACTGACCCGCCAGGTCGTGCACGTGTACGGTTTCCATGGCAACCATTACGTGACCAGCTCAGTGAGCTGTCCTAAAAGACGTTGAAAGCGTTAACCTGGAAAACGCGAGGCGGTCAACCAATGCTGTTTTATTGTTGGGCCACGGTCGCAGACGGTGGGCCAGCAATAAAACAATATCGGGTGACCGTTTTGTCTGGAGCTTTTGGTGGAAGGTTTGTCGATGTTTGCTACTTTACACCAAGTCTTGGTCAAGTTTTTTGTCATTTTTTCGTGTGGACAATGATGATATCATGGGAAATAGGCCCATATAGACGCACAAATATATCAGCTTGGAATACTCGAATTCAAATAAAGTAAACATCAGCATAATTTTGTGGCGGTATGCAAATGTGATATGTGGAAACTTTAGGCCTATATGCATCAGAATGTGTTTAATTATGTAATCAGGCAATGCTATATGTTGCATACGTTCTTTTTCGTTGGTTTAACATTACAGGGTTGCGACACAATACCCCTGGTGCAGTGGTTAAAGCTGCCCACCTGGCACGCAGGAGCTCGTCACCATCTCTGTTATTTCAGTTTGAAAGAAAAACATGTTTCGCAGACATGTAAAGATTTAGCACAGTGAGGAGCAGCCGTGAGCCAGAGCCCCCCAGGGCTCGAATTTCGAATACTGTGACAGAGGGCAGTGTCTTCTGATTCATTTCATAATCACAGAGTACATTATTTTAGCCTGCATATGCACACCCCCTTGAATATGAAAGGGTGTATCGGCCACTTTGTAAAGTGTCAGATACACCCTTTCATATCCAAGGGGACGAATTTAATGTGGCTTCTTAAGCCCAATTCATTCAATTTACACACTGCTACACACTGTGACGTTACAATGTCAAGGTACACGGACGTTCTAGAATCTTGGTCCGGGCAAATCTCCCTGTGTCACGATCGTTCGCGAGATGCAGATCAAATTGACAGGCGCGGGCAGCAAGTGACAAGCGGGCATGCGCACCGGAACAAAAGGCAGCGACCTTAAAGACAGAATGCGCTTCTGGAGACGGTGCAGGAATAAAATGCCGATGGAATTTGTTACACTGGTGAGCGTGGGTCTCTTTGGCTGTCCCCCGCGATTACTTTGCATTCGCCGGACATGTGGAGCTCTGTTTTACAAAACTAGAAGGCAGTTACTGCTTACTTTTCATGTAAGCAGTTACCAGGTTACTGCCTTTCAGCTTTGTGGCGTGCTCTTCAAAGCGGCGCTCGCTCATGCGGTGCCATTGTTGTTTCTTTTTCAGCGGTGCCATTGTTGTTTCTTTTTGTTGATTTGTTGCACAAATCCAGGAATCGTGTAGCCGTGTGAGTTGGGACATCGTGTTTTTTGGACATTTCCTTTTTGTATTTTTTCTCTGTGAACTTAGGTCTACATATTTATATCATAAATAGTTTTATATCATTTTGTATGAGAAAGTACACATTTTAGAGAAATTTAAGAAAATTGCCCGGTTACGACAGTCTCGTGAAAATTGTCCTGCCTTGAAGAGGCTATTCACTCAAAATCAAATTATTTCAAGCACCCGGAAAACCGTTACTACATACTTGCAAAATGTAATGATTTGATAGGCGGCAGATTTTAATTATTCTTATTAGTGTCAGCCACACCTCTTAATTACATGTACTTGAATTGATTGAAATTTAGCAAATAGGCAGGCTCAGATAAAGCAAGCATTATTGTAAATATTGTAACATCTCTATTATAATATTTGAAACACAGCGTGCTCGGTCTCAACCGCCTGCAGAGTTCTAAGTTCCCTGTGTGCAGGTGTGGAGGGCGGCCCCTTCTGATTATCAACTCTGACGTCACACCATACCCAGTCAGGCTCTTGGTCCAGTTTAGCCTATATGTCTAAACGTACTGGGCACACGACGTTGTTGCAACGTTGAATCAACGTCGAGGACGTTGATTCAACGTTGCAACAACTACGTGAGTCCATGCCCACCACACACGGTGGTGCTCCCAAATCGTCTTTTTGACATCTGTATATGGGCGCGGGTTAATCAGAGGGGACAGTATGGCGGACTGTGAGTGACAATAAAAATTGGCAGGCGTTTGATCTGGCATTGCCACGGAATGACGGCAAACGAGGTTGCACGCAGCGAACGGCGATACAAAAGTGGCGACCAGGAGTAAACATGGATTAGTCCGGGTATTTGTGAGTGACAGATCGCCGGCTGACATGCTCCCGAGTCCTCAACTTCCTCAACTACTCGGCGTCAAGCTTTCCGGAACGCCGATTTTGCTGCGAATTCCGGGTTAAAATAAGCGCTCTGCTGCTTTGAATTCATATAATGCTATTTGTATACACGTTTTTTCACATACAAACAGCTTTCGCAGACGCTGCTTCTTTTGGCTGCGGAACAGTGCCAAAAATCACGGCATGTTATGGGTGCTGTCTGATTATATTATAATAGATTTTTAATCAATCAATTAATGAACCCTTTGCCTGCTAAGTTGTTTAATTTATTTTTTTACACACATGAAGTTGTGTCTCGCCACCGCGATCCACATCTTCAATTGGGTGAAAATTACTCATATTTCTTTAATTTGAAACAAAATATTTGCAAATCTTGATGTTTGAACACCCATTTCATTCCCGGCTAAAAAACGGGTTCATGTGCAGTCATGGGTGTCAGTGGCATCGTAGCAAACACGAGCCATTGAGCCAGTGCTGTGCTAATGTTGGGCCAGTGTCGTAAACGGTGGTCCAGCATTAGCCTAGCATTGGCTCAGTGCCTAGTGTTTGCTGGAATAGTGGCTGTTACTATGCACTATGAAGAATCCTTGGACTAGGGAATAGTCCCGATTTCGGTCATCTTCCTATAGCGATATTGCAACAGCGACCACAAAGTGGCGCAAAATCATACCCCATCCCATTGCTCTTTGTCCGGATCGCCAACCCAGTGTTGGCTGATTGTTGGTCCAACGCTTCTAGAGTTGGCCTGGCACTAATCCACCGATGAATCAGAACTCCCAGCTTTACGCGCGATCCGATCTGTGGCCCATCTGGTGGTAATTTTTAAGATCAGATCCTCGATATCCGCTGTCACAGACTCGCGTGGGACTTCTACTTGGATCCAGTTTTCTTTGGCACCCGCACTGAAGATGCACTGGACAGCAGCAGGTCATTTCGTTAACCCTTTACCATCTAGTGATGTATATACATACACACAATTATTTCTTTTGAGTTTTAATTCAATCCCTTAACCGCAAAGTTATTTAATTGGAATTTTCACTCACTTGAAGTTGTGTCTCGCTGACATGATCCACGACTTCAAGTGAGTGAGAATTATTCCTATTTCACAAAATGGAGGTCAACGATTTTTAAATCTTTCTGATTGATATCACGTTTCATCTTTAATATGTCCAAAAGCTGGTACTTAATGTGCTTTGAAAAAACTAATATAATCGGGACTGGCATTTAAAGGTTTAACACTAGTTTATGTAACCCTGAAGATTTCGAATTTAGTGACTACAAATCAGCCTCTTCAATGGTTATTTTAGTATCTGCTCAGTTCAGACTTGAGCTGAGTAGAGATAGCAAACTATGTCAGAGTGTATCCGACATAACCGGGCTGCCCAACTCACTTCGCAGCAGACCCGGTCACAATGAACGCCATTTTATGAACAGAGCAAGCTGTGTAAAATCGACACTCGCGCCGCCTAACGAAAAACTCGGAAGCCATGCAATTAAGATAAATATTTCAAGTGCCTATTAATATAAGGTCATTTTCAGTTGGCGAAATCTTATATATTAAAACCATTCCATTCAAATAATATTTCGTCAAAAACTCGGCAAAAAATACATATTATGTAGGTAGGTCTCTGTGTGAAAGCCTTGCGATGTCATCAGGGTAATCAAAGTGCACTCCAGCCCAATGTATAATCTTTGCAAAACGACAGTTACTTCTGCAATGCAAAAATAAGCAGTAGTGACTTCTGACTGAAAAAGAAGGCAGCTTCACAGCAAACACAAAACATTTGTATAAAATTTGTACAACGTCGGCCAGGCATCTTCGACGTTGGTCCAACATTGTACAATTGCTATACAAGTATTTTGTGTTTACTGGGTTAGGAGTTGCTTTCTTTTCCAGTAAGAAGTCCCTACTGCTTCTTGCCTTTTCAGATTCGAAAACAATTTTTTAGGGAATCAACATTGGAATAAATTTTTCTCATCTATAGCAACGTGGACTACATGGATATGTAGGCAAATTACAGCCAGATGCACGAGGTGTCACATACCTGAAAACGTAATTGTGAGTAAGTAGACATATCGGGTTGAACCAGGGGAAGGCGGGGCCTCGCACCACCCGGGGCTAAAGTGTGTTGATATCCCGTGTTTTCTCCAGATATTTGTATCCGTGGTGAGCGAGCCCCATTCGATCCCCGCGGGAGCGAGACGTTCACCCGGTGTTGGCTTAATGTTGGGCGATCCCCCTCCCAGCAAACACCAGACATGGATCAGATACTGGATGAATGGTGGGTCAGCCTCGCACACGGTAATACAGCATCGATCCAATAAGGAAGGTTATATCTAGTTGACGCGACTGCTGTGGATATATAGGAGGTGAAACATTTAAAACATCATATTACTCGTGAAACACATGATGATATAATAATAGATGCCCCCTGCTCAGTATTGAACCAGCACATCCGCCACTGGTCCAGAGATAAATCCATGTAGGCCAGCGTAATGTAGGGGGCTTGATGAGCTGGGCGGAAGTTCAAGTAATATATACGTCACAGGAAAAACATCCTAAATAACATCACCCCGCGTAATTTAGCCTTACACCGCCAAGCACGTCCATAGTCACTTTAAATGTGTGTTATTTGTCGATCAAATCACTGATATTGGTAATGAAATGACTGTTTAATCATTAGAATTTGCACATGTTTGGTCTCAAATTGAACAAAGATGTTTAATTTTCACCCACTTGAAGTTGTGGGTTGCGGTAGTGGGAGAAAATTTAAATAAAATAATCTAGCGAGATAGGGGTGGGTACGCAAACTGCCATCTGGGCTATTTTGGTCAGTTTGCTACTTTTCAGTGGCACCTACTTCGTCTTTAATGATCCAAGACACACACACACACAAACACACCCACTCTCTGTCTCTCTCTCTGTAGATAAAACCGTGACACGTCCAACAACCCGGCGTTCCTAAAATAAAACCCGATAAATATCTGACTGGGATCTAAATATGTCAGCACTAAAGCGATCATTATCTGCTAATCAAGCACCTGTGTGCGTCAGTGCCAAAGTCGCAGACATTGAGTTAGTATTGGGCGAATGTTGTGTGATAACCCTCTGTATATACAATTCTTAGTAGAACATAGAGTTCTCACAGCGATACTCCCCATAGAGCAGAGCAGGTGTTTAAAACTTTTGTTTTCATATTTGCGTTTCCAAAATTCTGCTACAAAAAATATATTGCAACCACAACTGTACATGCACGAATTCGTTTCGCCGATTTCAAAAAGACCGTAATTTACAAATGATGATCAAATGATGATCGAACACAAGACGTTGAACGACGCTGGGCCAACATTAAATCAACATTTAGTTCAACGTCCCGTGTATGCCGGGGTATTATGATGGTATCTGAGAGTGTAGCATTACAGTGTTCTTTCCACAGCTCACATAAATAACGTAAGTTATTTTCCGCTATTGCAGAAGCAATCTCTCTGAGCTAGATTTGATATAGCTGCGCGATCAAGTGGGCTTTGAGATCCTCGTAAGATTTGTCGGAACCTCCCTGATCCATGCAATCAAAGATACATTCCCCATAGATATAAATTCTCTTCCGGTAAGTGCTCGCATCGGTAACACAAGTTACCGCCTTTATTAACTCTTACAACGCTGAAATATTTCTATGTAAACCATGAAGACCGAAGGTGTTTTTTTTCAATTTGAAATCATTATAAATGTCTTAGTTAGATCGTTCCGTTTGAATACCCATGTTATGGGTCTACGGCCATTATAAATATGTATTTCTCTCAGTGCGAAGACCGTCTTTAGACATCAGAATCTGACGTCTTTATGCGTCAGATTCTGACGTCTAAAGACGGTCCTCGCGCTGTAAGTTTATGTATTGATGCCACCGAGTGATTTCTCATAGCCGTACATCAAAAGTAAATATAATTGCAATACTTCGTCATGTTGTGTGAAATCGTCCCATAATCTAAGATATATATCTACTCTCTGCGCAGCCAGTATCTGCTTGCTTGTAAAGTAAGCAAATGACTTTTCACGACATTACTCTGGTGAGAAAGTTACAAGGTCTATCTGTCGCTCATCTGTCATATTTCAATCGATAGCAGAGTATCGACATAGTCTGTCATGGCCATTCATCTGAAACTATCTACTTCACTGAGGCATTTGTATAACACGGGTCAACCTTGGGCCAGCATCTCCGACGCTGTACCAACATTGAACCACAATTGGACCAGTTTCCCGTGCTGCCTGTGTTAGATTTACATCAATCTGTGAAATGTATATTTCCTTTTAGTATCTCTCTCCATCTAGAATATTTTTATGCAAGACACACTACTGGAAATAGACATTTCATTGGATGTGTAAAGCAGTGTTTTTTTCTATGGCGCAGTGCTCACCCAGCAAACGCGACACAATCACCCAATGCTGTTTCAATGTTGGCTCACCGTTTTCGACGCTGGTCCAACATTGACACAGCATTGGGTGAAAGCCTCGTGTTTGCTTGGCTGCAGGAGCGCTCGCATAATCTGCAGACGTCGCAATTTCTTCCCCAGCAAGGTGGTTAACCGCGTTGCATCACGGCTGTTATCAAACAAGCTTCCGGTCTGCTGGAGTCGGCGCGTCTCCCGATAACAGAAGGCTCAACTTCCGGGTGATAACTACATAACAACCACGAGTTGCAGGCCCGCCGTTTGCCCAGCGCTGGCGCAGTGTTGATCGACGCTGGCCCAATACTGCACCGGCGCTAGCCCAACTTCCAGTAATTCCGGGTGGTACTGCAACATAACTGCCACGTAAAACGAAGCACGCGAAAACGTATCGCGCCGCGGAATGCAGTGATTACTAATATTGCTTTGGAAGGGGTAGGGAACAGCTGTCACCGAGTTTCTATCTGTCTACCGGGGGTCATAGGTCATGTCAGCCTCGCCCAACTACACCGCAACCGGAAATAGAGTGTAGGTCGGGTCACAGGTATTTATCCTTATCACTGGATATATGTAATACACATCATATCTGACCTTTAGAAGTAGGTGGATCCACAGGGCTTTGAATGTGGTCTGGCAATTTCGCTTTCAAAGCCATTTTAATAAGGTTAATGTTAAAGGTGATCTTTCACCCCTGATATAGTATGAATAATTTTGTGACAAATAAATCAAAGTTGCCACAAGGTGGGGCACAAGTGTTTCCTTATATGGGGTGATTGGCTATCATGTGACCCTCTGAGAGGGTCACATGATAGCCAATCACCCCATATAAGGACATAATTATTCATACCATATAAGGGGTGATAGATCACCTTTATTATCGGTCGAGACATTTTCTTGTTGAGCACATATGCATAGCTAAAAGTATCAACTTTCATAAACAACCCTTGAGTTATAGGATCTATATTTTCACCCACTTGAGGTTGTTGGTCGCGGTAGCGAAACACAACTTCAAGTGGGTGAAAATTGCTCATATCTGTTTAATTTGTGACCAAACATTTGCAAATAATGATGTTAAAACACTCATTTTATTCCCACTAACCGTGACCTAATCGCCTAATAAAATGAATACAGACGATTAGTCGTGCTTATGTTAATAGCTTAAGTTAATAACTCCTGCAAAGGTGGTCTCTATGAAAACTGCAGTAAATAGGGTGATGCTCGTTAAGGAAACCTTTTAGCGTTAATCGCGAAACTAATGGTTTTTAAACCCTTTTACGACTACAATCGTTAATCTGTCTTATTCGCATGCAGGTTAAATCACTGTTATTGTTTTTTTTGGCGGGGGATGAGTGTTCAAACATCACGATTTGCAAATAATATTTGTATTTTTTTCTCCCACTCGATAATTGTGCATTGCGGTAGCGAGACACAACTTCAAGTGGGTGAATATTGTAAATTAGATAACTTGGCGGGAGAAGGGTTAATCCATTTTTATTAACATGTCACTTCGATGAGTAAGTTCTAAAAATAATTCGCTTCTGATTCGTAAAATGCAAATAATTCCCAATCACTTGAAGTTGTGTCCCGCTCACGCGATCCACAGCTTCAAGTAGCTGACACAAATTATTTGAATTAGATATATTGGTGAAGGTCAACATTTCTGGAGGATACTCCCCAACCTCCTAAACTAATATGAAATGGGCAGTGTCTATGAATTGTCTTGATTTAGTGATCTCTCTCTCTCTCTCTCTCTCTCTCTCTCTCTCTCTCTCTCTCTCTCTCTCTCTCTCTCTCTCTCTCTCTCTCTCTCTCTCTCTCTCTCTCTCTCTCTCTCTCTCTCTCTCTCTTTTCTCTCTCTCTCTCTCTCTCTCTCTCTCTCTCTCTCTCTCTCGCTCTCTCTCTCTCTCTCTCTCTCTCACTCTCTCTCTCTCTCTCTCTCTCTCTCTCTCTCTCTCTCTCTCTCTCTCTCTCTCTCTCTCTCTCTCTCTCTCTCTCTCTCTCTCTCTCTCTCTCTCACTTAGTTTTGGTGAGTGCTCACTAGCTACAAGCTAGTATGCAGCTAACAATCCTGTGTACTGAATGTATATAAGACGAACACAAAATCATTAATTATTATCTACAGAAAATTGAGTGTCCCCAGCATTCCCCGAAATATTGCGCACATTCCGAAGGGAGAATAACAATAACGTCATTTATTTATCCAAGTCCAGACAGAATGTCGATCCCGTCCCCACTTCATACGGGGAATCCATACCTCACCAAATGCTGTCAGAACTCCGGGGCAGAGTTTCCAATGTTGGTCCGGAAAAATTGGGGCAATGTATTTATTTGACCGCCTCACCCGGTGTCTCGTGGGCGCACCACGGCTGATAAATTAAACAGCCCAAACTTACAAGCTCCATCGCCCGGCGAGAGAAAAATCATATTTGCTAAAGAAATACATTAGGGAAATTAACCCGATGGTAGTCGCCCTTCAGAAAGGCGGTCACCTGCGCGGGCCTTTTTTCCGGTACAGCACCTCCATAACCATTTTTCTTCCTCCCCCGGGAGGCGAGGGCCGTGATTATACCGCATGCCTGTCACGCCGGTGCTATTCAGGTTTCAAGGAAACTAAATAATTCTTCGCTGCCCACTCCTAAAGTATATATATATCATCTACTGATTCATCTTACCATAGGTTCTCCTGGCCCAGTTTAGGCTGTGTCGTGTACATTATCTGATCATTGTGATGTAGTAGTGGGGTCCAACGTCTTAGCGTGGAAGAACCTATTTAAATAAGCTAACCCGAAATATTAGCAATTTAGAAAAATATATCTATTCTCTACTTCTATTTCTAATCATCCAATTAAATTGAAATCATTGATGTTTGAGCTTTCTTTGAGCACTACAAATACCACAAATAACTTATATGGCTGGATGCAATGCAAATGCAAACAGCAGTAACTGCCTACTTTTCAGGTGAACAGTTACTGCTGTTTGCCTTTGCACGGCCGTATAAACTTTCATCACGTCAATGCAGAGCAAAATTGATGACATAAAGAATACAATTCACGCGCAATATCATCCTGGGGATATGAATTCGGTGACCCATGCTGCCATCAATCCTACTGGAGGGGCACCTCACCAACCCAGCAAACACGAGACGCCGATCCGATGCTGGTTTGATGCTGGCAGCATCAAACCAGCATCGGATCAACTATCTGCTCGGAGAGAGAGAGAGAGACGCATTGCGTGGGCCATAATAGTGAAGGACTAATATTATTGTTCTGGTCGTAGAGTACGATCTGTCTTAGTACGTGGCATCTTATCAAGCTTATTGCCAGCAACATCTGATCTCTTGTCATTAGATACTGTCATGAAAAACAATCCACGGCGGTATGCAATGCATAAATAACACACAGACGTCGTGTGGGAAACGTCTCAGAAAACACGCTACATTGACCCAATGTTGGGTTAATGTTGGGCCGACGTCGGAGACGGCAGACCAACATTAACCCAGCATTGGGTCACTGTATCGTGTTTGGTGGGGTTGGCCTTCGGACGTTGTCCCAACGATCTCCCGACGCCTTTCTAAATTGGTTGCTTTTAGCACAGTGACTTCCTTGGATGCAATAGGCAGATATGGCATTATGAATGTTACTTGTTTGGAATTAAAAGGTTAATGTAAATGCTGGTGCACTGGCACTTGTTGCTGACGGCAAAGTGTTATACTTGTCATGTCTACTTGTCAGGAAGGTGAATAAAAAATGTTCTTTACAGCAAGGTTTTTTGGTGGAAATTTGATACTTTATAGGGTCCAAGAAGCTAGAAAATGTCGGATGCTAAATTTCCTATGTTGACACATTTATTGTATTATCTGGTATAATATATAACATTTTCGAGCAAGAATTGTCAAATCGAAAACGAATAATGATTAAAATTTGCTATCCTTTCTCGTTTGAATTATACATCTCATTAGTATCTTTACATTGTCGTGTTTAATAATCACCGATAGTTGTCTAGCCGCACATTAACCCTTGCAACGCTGAAACAAATTGTATAAACCACGGAGACCAAAGGGTTTTTTCAATTTGAAAGCATTATAAATGCCCTAGTTAGCTCTTTCCTATTCATTTGAGTACCTATGTTATGGGTCTATCGTCATTAGAAATATTTTATTTTTTCTGCGTAGGGACGATCTTTATACGTCAGAATCTGACGTCTACAGACGTCAGATTCTGACGTATAAAGACGGTCCGCCTGAGAATATGCCTGAGAATATATCTATCTTTATCAATGAAATTAAACCTTTGTCACTGATGTTATCTCAAAAACAAAGCGTTTTTTCAGTTGTCTCCTGCGCATTCTTTGAAATATTTCGTCCGATTGCTTTCTAGTTTGACATGTGGATTCACATATTAGATTTTGCAACCCTATTCATTGACACAATATGCGGAATACGGTGCATGGCAACTACCTTGAAAAAGTTGTGGCAATCTCGGATCCAAAGCAAATTGTTTAGAATAGCCTTGTATTGAGCCTAACATTTAGATTTTAAGGTTCATAAATAAATGTATAAATATAGTTTTCTTGAATATTTTACTATTTTTATTTTTTCAAAAAAGGGAAGCAATGGAATATAATTTCATTCCATTCGAAATTCGAGCATTATCGGACTGAGGCCGAGCACGCTACATCCCGGTCACGGACGTTTCCCAAAATACTGAATCGTTACGAGTGAGAGGGAAGGAACGCTACTTTCTTTGAAACCTGAATGTCAAAACGGGGGACTAAGCCGCGATCTGTAACTTTAAAAACAGACAGCTTTATCAGGGACACCGCGCTGCAGCAAATATTTATTAACCCTTTAACTGCCGGTGCCGCATATATTCGGGTTTTCATTTTTTATTAGCACATTGAGTACCACTTTTCAAACATATTAAAGATAAAATATGACATCAATCAGCAATTGAAAACAGTTGACCTCCATTTTGTCAAATCTGAATAATTTTCACTCACTTGAAGTTGTGGATTGTGTCAGCGAGACACAACTTCAAGTGGGTGAAAATTCAGATTGAATAATTTGGCGGTTAAAGGGTTAAAGCGCTAAATATTTTTGCATAAACCAAAGAGACTAAAAGGTTTTTCACTTTGAAATTACCATGAATGTCTTTGTTAACTTCTTCCGCTTCATTTGAATACATATGTTATGAGTCTACGACCTTTATAAATATTTTCACTCTTACAGCGCGGGGATAGACTTTAGACGTGAGAATCTGACGTCGACAGACGTTAGATTCTGACGTTTACCGTCGATCCCCGCGCTGTAAGGGTTAAAAACTAGGTTAGTGAGGAAATTTATTTTTACCAGAGAAATTTTATATTTCTTGGTGTGGAGAAAAGCAGTCATGACATTTAGTTCTACAGTATAATAACGTGGTTTGGAAAGCGGTCGCATTTAAGTCATCTGCCTGATACTTCTCAGAAAATTAAAGATCAGCATTTCATTTAGAGGAGGTATTTGGGCTTTCGGATTTGAGATTCTAAATATCATCGTCTGGCATACAACCTTTTGTTTGACGACCCATATGCTGATCTGCACAACTAAATGGCAATAACTGCTTACTTTTCAAGTAAGCAATTATTGCCTTTTGACTTTGCACAGCGTGTGACACGACGTGTCACAAGTAATTTTATAAGTCTGCGACACGAGAGGAAAAACCTTGAAGACGCGACGAGGCCAAGTTTTGTCTCACGTCGTCCGCTGTCAAAATCACTGATGAATTGACATATTTGTTTTTGACTAGACAATAGCTTGAGCAGGGGAAGAAATAGACAAATCATTTAATTATATAAAATAGTTTGATGTAAATTTATCTTTTATTCTGTCACTTTTTCAGTCTTATTATTTTTTCTTAACCTGCCGCACAGTCATTCAGTGCACTGATTTTTTACACTAACTAACGAACAAAGACAGCCAGGACTTAGAGCAATGAAATATTTGTATATAAAGCATGGGAACCAAAGGGTTTTTTTTAATTTAAGTTATCACAGATATCTTAGTTAGCTCTTTCCGCTTCATTTGAATACCTATATTATGGGTCTATCTATGGCGATTATAAATAGTTAAGTACTTACAGTACGGGGATCGACTTCAGACGTCATAATCTGACGTCTACAGATCTGACGTGTAAAGTCGATCACCGCGCTGTAAGGGTCAAGCCAGGGCAACCTTCTGTTAATTGATTACTTTGTTTGTTAATGAATAAATTTAACGCTGTGAAGATCACAAATGAACTACTTGTTACATAATTGTAGCAATGTATCCAATTTATAATTTTCACTTTTAATCAACACCAGTCAAAAAAGGAAGACGATTTAGCGCATTTATATGATCTGAAATTGCACTTAAAATAAATAAATCCATATTTCTAGGAATACGAAGACTAAAACTAAACATAGGTCATGATAATCATGATATCAGTCGATCTCACACAAAATGTAACAACATTCCAAGAAATAAATGGATATATTTTATCAATCTAACCAATCGCCCACATATTCGTTTTAAAGTGCCATTTTGTTGTTTCTCTTGTCTTGTTTTATGAAACATATTTTTAGATAAATGCTGTTTTTTGCACCCATTTGCCAAGACGCACTGTGATATATATTTTTCCCAATCGGGCTTGGATTAGGTCTGCGAAATATCACTTTCACAATATCTTTGAAATAATCCATTTATATTTTATTTTTTTGTACACAATATTTTTACATTAATCACAACTCGTTCCACACAGTTTCACAACCTGAAAATTGATGATGGTCTAATTACGCTCACGTAAATGTTATAATGGACGATCCGTGTTATAACAAAATATCCAAACAAAAGTGCTCTCTGCAGGTGTTGTGAACAAACGGTGGGGAAAACATATAATGGCAATTCTGTGCAAGGTTAGAATGATATTTCAAGCTGAAACGGACTATCGGTTGACGTTGGATGGATCATGCCGCTGGCCCAACATCCATCCAACCAAAGGCCCATGCCTTGGATTACGTGGGCATTGGACAGCTAGCCCCGGGGTGGCAGGAAATATGGGCTGGAGGCAGAGAGCATTGCGACCGGCGAGTCCGACTCTCTCGTTTCTCCCCCCTTCCTTCATTATCGCCCGCTTAATTACCCGCCGTGGTGAGGGAGTGGGGCGGTTACGCGCGCGATAATAAGCCCCCGGACGGCCCCGGGCCGACATGACCACAGTCGGTCTTATTTTTCATCGCCAATTTATCAGCACCACCGCCTCTCCGGCCAGTGTAGCGGGAAAATAATCAGTCGGCAACGGAATAAACCCTCTGCAATCGGATCACCTGGCGAAAAGATGCATAGACGACACCGCATGGACAATGATTGAGCCTTTTTCGGCCGGACGGGTTCCGCAACGCGAACATACTTTGATCCGCGTCGGAAATATCAGGCCGTGAAACGAAGTGCCCTCCAGTTTGTACAATTCTGAAATGAAGTTGGTGGCCGCTGGCTTCCGGACCGGAAGGGTATAATTGGACAGGCGCAGTCGCCTAGAAGTGGGCACCCGCGGAGAAGTTGTGACTGCGGTGCCATCGGCAAGTCATAACTTCTCCCGAAACGAGCCGAGTTCTTTATGGACCTTAGTGGCTGGGTGTCACTGGTGTCCACACGTGGGCTATTGATGTCTTTGTGGCTTGGTCGATACATCACACGAGATAAGATGCGCTTAATTAGTGAAAGACGGCGCTGTTTGGGTGGTCTTTACTCCTATTGTGCGATGAAAGAAAGATCAAATCAGTTTATGGCCCTACTAAAATAAAAAGGCAGCATTTCATGGAAAAATTCCCTGCAGTGGACGTATTTTAGGATTTTCTGGAGCTGTTCTATAGTACACCGAAGCGTCTTATTGCTAGCAACAACAAGGAAACTACACTAAAGCACATACTAGTCAAACGAGAAGGCTTCGCGTCGTAAAAGATTGCTCAAAATTAATGTTGTAAAAATATTAAAAGTTTTTTTCTGCATCGTGAATATCGATTCCACAATAGACTCTATTTGTGACACTTTTCAGCGATGAGATTCAAAACCATCTTTGTAAATTTGCCACAAGGACAATTATTATTATTGCATATGGCCTTATATGGCTATGAAAAAAATATTTGATGCCGGCACTGAGATATTAGATATTAAAAATACAACAGTTACTGTCAAACTAAATGTCTTTAATATTACATTTATGGAGTTTTATTACCAGAGGGCTGCCAAATGGTGTTACGATGCTCTGGCTACAACACAGAAATACTTGTTGTAACACAAAAAATCGTTAAATGTGTACCGCGACAATGCTATATTTTCCATAAATGAGAAACGCCTTTTTTAGTATAATTTCGCCTCTGGTTATATTTTGGTTACTTTACATTCCTTTTATACGTCTTCGACCCCAACCACACTGCCGTGCAAAGGCAAAAGGCAGTATCTGCTTACTTTACAAGTAAGCAGATACTGCCTTTTGCCTTTGCAGAGCAGCACAGGTAGATATATTTTTAAATAAAACGTGTCCCTTTTCAAATCTTATGCACAGTACTAAGGCCTAATTTCCACACAGTAAACGAAACAAATCAAATTCACTTCTGGTTTGCCACTCGAAGTGCATGTATATCTGCGGGGACCCTTAGCGTTGAGATAATCTACGACTGTGATGTCTACGCATCCCACTGAGTGAGTGGTTGCGATTCATCCTGCCAGATAGAAGATAGACCAGAAGACCATGGATGCAGAAATCTAACTTGGCCTCAACACTGAACAAGTAGAGTTTACACCCATCACACAACCAACTTTGATCAGATGCCCACTCAACCGACACGAGACGTTGAATCAATGTTAGTTTAACATTGGTCCAACATCGTAGACGCTGCACCAACGTTAAACCATCATTGATTCGACGTCTTGTCTGCTGGGCAGTGTTTGGTAAGATGTACCGCGGGGGTTGCCAACTCCGAGCCTGGTTTATTTGTGTTGTCAGTAGCGCGCCTGGCGACCCCGTTGCGAGGCTCCAGCTCGTAAGCACGGGTCACGCTGGGCGCAGACGTTGTAGTCCAAGAGTTTTACGCCACTCTGACACGTGCGATAAATCAAGTCGCGGCGCGATCCCATTACCGCGAGGCGTCCGACTAGAGTCGACCTTTTAATAATCCAAACACAACGACATGGCATCCACAGTGAACGGTATCAACAAGTTACCAACAACTCACATCTTTATACCCGACATATCCGGGCTGCCTAAAGCCTAAAACACATAGGACGCGAGCGTCACGCGAGCGACACGCGTCACGCGTCACGCGACACACGCGTAAGCAATCGCTTTAGTTCATTTCACATTGCATAAATACATAGCTCGCGAGCGCCACGCGAGCGTCACGCGGCACGCGTCACGCGAGCGTCACCGATCACTTCTGGAGCGACATTTAACGCGTGACGCGCGCTTTACGCGAGGTGAATCCACAGTATGACGTCAATATGTGATGATTTATTAGGGAATCCCCATCATCAACGTGTGTGTGAAGTGTTTTCAGGCAAGCAAGCTTTATTTCAATTAAGCATACATTTATAATCCCGAAATGCAAAAGTGCAGAAAATAGGTTCTTCAATTGAGTTGACAACTCAATATATTTAGTTGTTAACCCGATATATTCAGCTACGAACTCGATATAATGAGTTTTGAACTCAATATATTGAGTTGTCAACTCAATATATCGAGTTATGGCAATTCAATATATTGAGTTGACAGCTCGATAAAATCAGTTATCAACTCAATATATTGAATTGTCAACTCAATAGATCGGGTTGACAACTCAATATATTAATAATAATAATGGTGAGTTCTTTAATTGCGCATATACAATGCTCTGTGCGCTTCACACACATTACCCCTGGTCACTGGACATTCATGTACAGTAGTAAGTAAGTATTTATTTATTATAGTGACATGCATATACAAACACAACACAAGCACTGCTGCTATTTCGACGCTAGGAACTAATCGCACACATTGCCACCTCTTTCATGTGAGGGTAAAGTGCCTTGCCCAAGGATACAACATCGAAACAATATCCCAATATTGAGAGGGGAGAAACATGCTATTTCTCCGAAAATCCTGCACCAAGCGGGATTCGAAAACGCACGCGAAATTGTCGAAGTGCCACGCTCTAACTATTGCGCCACGTCCATATCTAATATATTGAGTAGACAAGTCCATTATAATGAAGTGTCAACTCAATATATTGAGTTGTCACAACATATATTGAGTTTGTTTTCTCGATATATTGAGCTGACAACTCAATATATTAAGTTCACAACTCAATCGATCGAGTTCTAAACTCAATATATCGTGTTCTGAAGTCAATATATCGAGCTATGAAATCAACTCAATATATCAAATTGTCAACTGAGTTTAAACAGTAATAAAGCGAATTCAAATGTCGCTTCTTTGGCTTCGTAGATTTATGATAAAATATGTTCCTTGTATATGTTTTTATTCAAAAAACAATCTTAACTAACCAAAAATTACAGTTCTGTAATTATCACAAGAAATCACAAATTTAAATGATAAATTTAGAAAATTCTTTGATGCTGATTGCTCAGATCTACTATTTAACGCTTAACGCTCGCGAGCTAACGCGTCCTATGTGTTTTGATCTGTCGCGCGACGCTCGCGCAGCTATCGCGTGCCGCGTGTCGTTCGCGTCCTATGTGTTTTCGGCTTAACTCACTTCGCAGGCCCTGTCACAGAGACCACCATTTTATTAATACAGCAAGCTGTATAAAAACGGGATTCGCGCCCACAGAACATATATTTCTATGCTCGCGCCGCTTAATATCGAAAAACTCGGATGCCACGAATTTAAGACGAATATTTCAAGTGGCTATTAAAACTAGGCCATTTTCAACCAGGCTGCCTAATTCACTTCGCAGCACAGTGACCGCCATTTTATTTACTCAGCAAATTGTGTAAAGACGACACTCTCGGATGGCATTCACTTGAGACATATATTTCAAGTGCCAATTAAAACTAGGCCATTTTTCAACTGGCCAAATCTAGTGATTGTGCTAAAACTATTCCTTTCAAAAATTATATTATCTGTGTCAGAGCCTTACGATGTCATCAAGGTAACATTTTCTTGGAATATCTCGGGCTGAAACGCTAACCCAGCAAACGCGATTTAGCCGATGTTGGTTTAATGTTGAACTAGCGTCGCTGACAATGGGCTTGCACTAAAACAGCATTTATTGAAGGTCTGGTGTTTTTGCTGGGAAGTCTTTCAGCATGGTAATACGGCCTTGGATAATCTGTTAGTGGGGGAAGCCTTTCTTAAAAATGTACACGTGAAAAAAACAGTTTTAGGTGGGCCTCTTTGCGGAGAGTGCAATTCGACCCTATGACCACAACAGATCCCCATGAATTAAGTTCGCTCCGAAGGCCAATTTTCACCAAATTATTGCAAATTAATACATCTTTCCGATCCAAAGTTCAGTTTTGTCCGTCTAAATGCGACTTTGTGATAAATAATTTCGATATCATAATTAGCTAATACTTTTCGTTTATTTCCTGACGTACCATCTAGTATAAATATCAGGTTGATACAACCGCCTAAATTACAAGAGAATTCGTATTTTTTTTAACTAAATATACATCTCACTTTGGAAGAACGTCACTTCCAAAGTGTGTTGTATATCTGAAGTAGGCCTACACAGACTAGTTTTCGGCAAGTACACCATGTTGCCAACCCTGCGTCGTAAATAATCCGCATGTTAATATCGCAAGGGCACGTCATACAGAACGCCAGGAATTACCATGGCGATGGTCTCCAATGTCGGTCCAACATCTGATATATGTCAACCCAGCATCATTGACCTCGGCCCTTAGTTGCTCAAAACTTGGGCCAACGGTGCCTCTTAATGTCCGATGCGGGAGTCATCTCGTGCCACGCGGCAGTATGCGGCCAGATGGTTGCGGTCACCTGCAGAATGTCGGTTTACCGTTAGGCCAACGCCTTTGGCGTTGGCCTAACGTTGAACCGACATTCACCCATCCCTGACCAGATACATGCGCTCGTAATTCTGACTGGAAAACCGATTCCCGTGACGGACGGACGACCGGACGGAGGATGGCGGTGGGTGCGTGAGGGTGCTCCGTAGTCAGGTGTGGTCGATAATAGGTGATAATGGCTATAAACGCCCTGCGTGCACAGGCTACTCATGTGGTCACCCCTGCTAATCTGATCATGCTATGGCATATGTGCCCTTAGAGTTACCATCCTCTTTCAGGACCTTGGAGTTACCATTCTCTTCCTGCTATTTATCGGATACGTAGCCATTCTACTTCTGGAATTAAACAGGTACTGAGCTTCGGTGCCGCTCGAGTCATTTTATTACTCAGTTAAAGTTAAAGAACATTATTATTATTTTATCTGTTGACGTTTCTGATTTTTGTCTCAAAACACTATATTAAAAGAAAAAAAACTGACACCCAATCGATCACCTTCGATTCAGTTTTGGTCAATTTACTGGAATGCATTTTGTATTTATATAGTTATATATGTTATTTATGCATTTTGAAAAAGGCAAAAAAAAATTGATTATCTCATCTACAGCGGAATAATAATGTTTGAAGATAGCAAACCAAAAATGAAATACAAGGCCTATCACACATTGACGTCACCACTCTAAAATAATCCGGGTTCTCGCCATTTCTAAAATATGCCAAATGGGACAAGAGAATACTGCCTATTGTGACAAAGCGATACAGAATAATAAAAGAAGACCTCTCAGTTACAACAAGGTTTTCACTCCCCAGAGTAGATCATTAAGTAGCACATTTTAAATAAGTTAAAGATAAAATGTGACATCAACCAGTAAGATTTGTAAAGAGTTTACCTCCATTTTGTCAAATCTGAATAATTTTCACTCACTTGAAGTTGTGGATCGAGTCAGCGAGACACAACTTCAAGTGGGTGAAAATTCAAATTGAATAATTTGGCGGTTAAAGGGTTAATCAGACATTGATTGGGATCATCTACACATTAAAATTTAGACAAATTGACCGCTGTGAATATCAAGATTCATTATTCTAACAAACCTAGAATGTCATTTATGTGCAATTCAAAAATACATGCGAACGATTATATGTTTAGTCGTCGTTGTTAACCCTTTAGGCGCTATGCATGACAATAGTCGTTTTTAATCTGTTTTATTAACAGATTAAATCACAGTTATTAGGAATGAAATGGGTGTTTAAACGTCCACATTCGCAAATGTTTGGTCACAAATTAAACACATATGAATAATTTTCACCCATATGAAGTTGTGTGTCGCGGTGGCGAGACACAACTTCAAGTGGGTGAAAATTTAAATATAATAACTTCGCGGAGAAAGGGAGAAAGCGACGTATAAACTGTATTTTAGCTGAAAATAAATTAAATTAATGTGGCAAAAAACGATTATAACACGCCAGCAGGCAATGTGGTGCGGTACATCGCATGCCGCCAGAATTGATTATTTAATATGTCTCGCAATGCAATTTGATGAAAACACAGATAGCTAATACTTATTATAAATCAGTTGTAGTCACGCGCCGAGTACGCTTGTTAACAATCACTGATAAATCCAGTTTTCAAAAATAAACTTTATAACAAGACAGCTAGAATATTGTCGGCCCCAGCGTCGTTGTCATCATCATTGCGACATCACGACCGCAGCGTTGTAACCGTCAAGGCGCTGCATTATGGAATTTAAATTTTCACCCACTTGAAGTTGTGTGTCGCTACCGCGATCCACAACTTCAAATGAGTGAAAATTACTCATATTTGTTTATTTTCAGACCTTAACCCTTCCCATGCCTAATAATTTAGCCCCTGCCAATTTATACAATGCCTAATTACTCTAGCATAATGGTAATTTTGGCTTAAAAAAACACCCATTAAGATTCATCAGTAGGCCTACTGAACATCATTAAAAGTGAACTCTTATATTTGTAACTGTAATGTATGGTGGGACGGGGTTGCACTTTGCTGGGGTTGAAGGCAAATGTCATGCCGAGGTCATGTCAAGGTCATATGAAGGTCGATCTCGATAAAAAATACAAAAAATACCATTTTATGTCTTCCAACTTTTATGCGTGAGCTAAGTGTTATATATGACTGTAGTTAAATCATACAGGGTTAAGCACTATTTTAGGAGGTATCTTAAGTAGTTTTAGGGTAATAACAGTATTGGAGGAGTGATAGGGGCCTAGCCCCTTCGGATTCCCCTTATTTTCACCTTCGGATAAATTCCCCTTCTCCAGGACTAAGTTTGAATGCCAAAAGTGACCAAATATAGTAGTGTGGAACTTCAGCTATGCCATGAATTGCAACAAATTTACATATGACTGTATGGAAAGGGTAGCATGGGTTGGAGTTCCACTATACTGAAGTGGCGTGCAAAAGTCATATCAAGGTCATATGAAGGTCAAACTCGATAAAAAAATTACAAAAAATATCAATTTTGTGCCTTCCACAAAGGCAGATCTTATGAAATAAAACTATTGTCTATTGTCTACTGCATACCGCATGCATTTCAACAGTGTGCAGCAGTAGTAATAATGAATCTTCTTTATAATTGATACATTTATTAAATGGAATTCTTCATACTACCACTCATTCGTGCATTTCCACAATCTCTCATTATTCGTGCGGGACGAGATTCCGGCATAGTCGTTGCGCTACTCGGAAGCTCTCATAACACATATTCAGAGCAAGAGGGCATGCCAGTGATATGAGTCAGAAGCTGAATAATTCTGAATAATGAGCCTGCAAACTGATAAAGTTTGTTTCTCACATTGAGGTGAAAATTACACGGCAGCCAGAAATAGTGCAACGTGACCAGATATAGCCTATCAGACATCATATAACGACGAGACGTGCAACAGACACAGCCGTCAGGATGATTTGCACCAATGTTTGATTAATGTTGGTACAACATCGCAAAGGTTGAGCCAACATTAACCCAGCATCTGTTGAACGTCAGGGGCGTATCCAGGGGGGTGCTCAGGGTGCTCGAGCACCCCCCTTAATTTCCATAGTGGTAACCATTAATTTTATATACAATTAATCCACCAGTGTCCGACATGTTGTTTCCAGTCCCCTCCACACCTAAATATAAACCCCTTCCGATTTAAAGGGCTGGTGTCTGGGATGCATCATTGGCGCCATTAACAGATTAAAGACTCAGATTAGACAATGAACTGGGCAAAACAGAGTGTTATATTCAAATTACCTCTGTGCAAGACTCTTCAGCTCCAATGTACTTATTTTTATCGCACTGCTCGCTTATGGAACACTTTACCTTTTGTTATCCGAGGTGCTAGTAGCTTGCAGATTTTTAAGAAGAACCTGAATGAATTATATCTCACCATGGTAAACTTATTTGATGTGAATAATCGATGTACCTGGAGCCTGGCTTGTGCTTGTGTAAATTGTCGAATATAGCGGAATATTTTGTGTCTCAAACTACCTGTGCAATTTGAATCGGCTGTGAGACGGCTATTTGAGCTCCAGCCACGCATGACTAGAGACGGAGGGCTCCGTTGTCGATACTCATGTGTTGGCAGCTGACGAACCGCCCTGCCTAACTTATACTAGTGTATTGAATATATATAATACATCTAGCACAAATGGCACCTTAAGTGATCGACCTATGAGCGATAATCTGCGAATGTTGCATTGTGTTGTTTGCCTGGCTCGAATTCAGGCCGGAGACAGTCTCTGATACTGTTCGGAGCAGACCGACATCACTCTACGAGATCACGCTTGTCATGATCTGACTTAGAGTATTACCACATGGCATGGATGGCTGTTCCCCTCAAAATTATTATTTGTTTTTTTCTGTTTTATTTTTAGGTTTAGTGATTTTTCAGTCGCCTTTGTTTCCAGACGAGGTGGGTCCTCACGCTGAATTTCAAAGATCTCCAATCAACTATGTTATTATTTTTATTTAGGGATGTATGTAGGCCCATGTTAAAATTAAGAGTGTCATTAGTTTTTACTATTTTTCCTTCACACTTACCCTAGTTGTCTGTCCTTTTATATGATAAGCAACTGAAGGATTTAGAGGTTTTACTTAGGTTTCTACGCTTTCCAGAGTGTCCTTTTTTGCTACACTGTGTAGAGCACAGTGTAGCTATTTTATCTCTGGTTTTGGTGCGGGAAACAGATGACAGACAATTGTCGGTTATTTTATTTTATGTGTATATATCGCAAAATTTATAATCTATACTATGTATGTACATTTTTAAATAGCATGTACACAAAACCATTGTTATTTTAAACACTGGATATCATTATGATGCTGCCTTACATGATAAGTATGGCAACACCTATAGCCAGTGAATAGTCAGTTTTATATTACACTGTCATATTATTTTATTATATAATTTTAATTCACTAATAAGGTTGACAGGCTTTGTAGAGGTCGTATCGACCTGTTCCCGTCAACCAAAGGTAATAACATGTCCAAAAAAATACCCAATTAATAATAATGATAATGTACCATTTTTGCATGTTTTTAAAAGGAAGTCAAATAAATAATAGCCATATAGCCCCTATGTGGCGACAGAAGCAAATCTTTACAATGCAAATCTTTAAAATTTGACCATTCAGAGCACTTAAAAGTAGGAATTTGTTGCGAATGGTTTTCTTTCTCCTGTTCACCCTCAATTAGTGTGAGATAGACATATTTTTCAAACATTAATTTTATTTTTTTTGAAAAGAAACAGAGTAAAATATATCAATTTTGTGTTAGTCTTGGCCAATAATTGAAACGTTGAGCGAAACCTGAAACAACGTTATGGAGAATAAATATGCTAAGATTCATGATAATAATAATCATAGAATACCTTGAAACAACGTTGTTCCAAAGTAGATATGCTAATATTGATAGTAATTACTATAGACTATCCTACCCTATGATAATTATAACACACCACAAGCACAATCCACAGTAGGCTATGGGATCGCTTGAAACCGACAACGGCTTAGATTAGAGTTGGACGTGCTGCCCTCTTATTCAAGCACTTGGCGTTGCATAAAATAAAATAATAAGGATCACGGGATAAAGATTATTCCACAATTACCATGATTCCTTCACCTGGGTGATGGCGAATTTATTTCTCAAGAAATATTTTAGGGCCTCTTTGAATTTTTCGTATTTTCTCAGTGCAATATATAGACCTCCAGTATAGCCACTGACACGAAATAATTCAGACACAGCTGGGACTCAACACTTTTTTCTTACCAGAGCCGAAATCAAGTATAAGAATGGAAAATTGGCAGTAGAGTTGTTTTAAAAATGTGGAACTACAACCAATACTAACACAAATATCTGATACAGGCCTAACTGATGATGAACTGGAATATAACATTTGCATTAAAAAATATTCTGCCACAGGGGAGGGTGGCAAATTAATAAGGGTGAAATAAAAATAAATATTTCAGGAATTTTAAGTGATCATTAGTAAACGTTGTAAGCATTTGAATGGTCCACAACTTTTTTCAATGACATGTTATCACTTTTAATAGATGATTCTTGCCTAATTAGGCCGTACATAATTGCATACCCGGCATTCCACAAACAAGGTTGCATAATTATTATCACAATGAGGGTGACCCAACGTTTGATTAATATTATTGTTGCTCCACCGTCTGCTACGCTGGCCAAACATTAAAGCAGCATTGGATCGACGGCTGTTTATTTTTATCTAGTTCATTTATTATGCCTAGTAGTACGCACTCGCTATTAAATGAGCTAATGATCATGTTTACGTATTTTTTCCATCGTATGGTTGTGTTAGCTTAAATAGTTGGACTGGAGTAGGCTGGGTAATCTGTCATTAAGTTAAAACTGACATTTCAGCCAGTATCTCATATCTTCGTTTTACAGCAAAGATACCACAAAATCGCACTATTTGATGTTAATTTTTTTCAAAATTTTGCGGAGGCATACCCCTAAAGGACCCTGCTGTTGAATGGTTTCTTTGAAATCTGAGCACCCCCTTTAATTTATTTCTGGATACGCTACTGAACGTCTTGTGTTTGCTGCAGAGAGTGGATGAATCGACATAGATATGAATAAGAGTGCATTATACACTGTTGAACTGTTCAGCTGTTGCTCGCCTAGTTTTTAATGGCATTGTGATCTGGTGATTGTCATCGGTGGGATACTCCTATTAATGAACATACAGATACAGGCCAACTGTTTTAAATCACGCCAAAACATCAACACCGCCACTTTTTTGTGAATCACACCACCGAAATACCCATACACGGCATAACCAGAGGGTACTTAGCGGTTGGTACCCGCCAAACAGTCACCAGATGGCACTGTGGTATACGCCCATACTGTTTTGATGCACGCTGGATGCCTCGAACCTCACTTGGCGACTGTTCAGCATGCAGGGGTACCTAACCAATTAACTGTAGACTAGCCTGGACACGGTCCGGGATTGGCATTGTAGTCAGTATTAAAATTCCCGAACCCGGTCCGGGAAAGGCATGGAAAGGGTTAATGTTGCAAAAGTTGATTTGAAAACAAACGATATAACAGTGATTTGTTTGGCTAATAAACGGATTAAAAACGACTATATAATATTCGTTCCTGGTACTTTAACCCGTTAATCGCCGGTGCCGTCCATATTCGTTTTTTACATTTTATATTAGCACATTACATATCAGCTTTTAAAGTGACATTAATCAGCAAGATTTGAAATTTGGTGACCTGCATTGTGTCAAATCTGAATTATATTTCATGTAGTGACATTATCTTTGTTATTGACACGGGGATGAGAGGGTTCTATCTCTGTTACATGTCACCATGAGTTTTTCAGACGCCGGGCCAACGTCAGAAGCGTTGGCCCAGCGTTGAATCGACGATTACTTACGGCGGGATATCTATCACATCTAAATATACACGTGTCGTGACCATAATGTCAGACAGGCATCCATTAACTACACGTTTTGAAGCTGATTTATTTTTTCCAAGTGAAATGGGATTCCAGCAAATACGACGGTGTAACAACATTAAACCAACATTGGGTCAATGCCTCGTGCTTACTGGATGCGGACAGTCTGCAAACCTTCCCAGTAAACACGAAACGTTTACCCAAAGTTGAGATAATGCCGTGTCAGTATCTCAGACGTTGGATCGACATTGAGCCGGCTATAGACTATGTCTTGTTAGGTGTACCATTGATTTATGTTGTCTGAATCTTAAAAAGGGCGCACGAAAAAGAGTAGTTCATTATTTAGCTCGCGTGCTTCTGTGTGTTTTAATTTGCCTTGGGATTGTAGAGCGAGGTACACAAATTCAGAAAACACGAGAGATTGAACCAGAGATGGATTACCCCTTTAACCGCCAAATTATTCAATCTGAATTTTCACCCACTTGAAGTTGTGTCTCGCTGACGCGATCCACAACTTCAAGTGAGTGAAAATTATTCAGATTTGACAAAATGGAAGTCAACTGTTTAAATATTGCTGATTGATGTCACATTTTATCTTTAACATGTTTAAAAGGTAGTACTTATTGTGCTAATAAAAAATGAAGACCCGAATGTATGCGGCACCGGTGGTTTAAGGGTTAATATTAATCCAACGTCAACGACGCTTGCCCAACATTTACCCATCACTGGTTCAATGTCTCGTATTTGCTGAAAAAAACAATGATTACATCATTGAAATGATAAGCGCCCTCCAGAGGCAAAGAGCAGTAATATCTCTCTTTTAAACCAATGAGTTAACGCTATTTGCCTTTGCTCGACAGTGTTGGTCCGACCTTGCACCAATATCGGCGCAAAGCTTCCACCTGTTAATGTTTTTTTGCATCTCGGCTCGGTGATCTTCTTTCACATTTCGCGGGAGACGGCGCACCGCGGTCCAGGAAATAACAGAAAATCCGGGAAATCTCAAACCGCGGGAACTAAAGGTCTTCGGCTAACAGATTCGTTTTCCTGGTTTTTTTATTTATCCGATCGGATTCTGGTAAACCGCCGCTGAAGATACTCTCGAGCCTCTCTCTTCTCCACGGGGCTTCTCCGCCGTCGGGAAAACGTCTCAGCGATGCCGGGCCAGCGTTCAGGACGCTGGCCCGGCATCACTGCGACGTTGGCCCGTCGGCCGACGCTTGCCGAGCCCCAATTAAGACATTATCGCTCATCAAATTTCAAGTTAATCAATCACGCCGGCGTGCCGCACTGCCCTCTAGCGATAAATCAGTCAACTGGCACACCCTTGGGTTCCATGAGCCCGAAATAGGCAAATTTATAGCATCCTTGGTCGTTTTTCTATTGAATACTAGTCTGAAATAACATTGGATTTCTCCTCTTAATAGAAGGGTATATTGCCAAAAAAACTGTAGATAAATATATATATCTAGAAGATATTTCTCTGTAAAAGATGTATTGTTTTGGTAGGAAAAAATATTGTAAACTGGGAGTGCTAAACGTATGTTTTAAAAGAAGGCTTATGCATAGATATATTGATAGTTTTTTTTTTAGAAAATTGTACTTGTAAGCTATATCTCTTGTGTGCACTCTTGATGCCATCACTGTCACATGAAGTTGTGAGAAGGGAATTTAATTTTGTACCATTCACAATTATATTATATGTGTATCAGGAACTATTGCAAAGACGGCTTTTTTTATAAGCATCAAGTTATATTTACTCATAATGGCCTAAGTAATCCATTCTTGAAAATTTTCGAACTATTCCAATGTGTACGTCACATCACGTTAATTATTCAAAAAGAGTATGGCAACGTGTTTGTCGTGTTTCTGTCAACCCGTATAATCATGATAATGCTAAAGAACACAATAAACGGTCATCGTGCTTCTGTAATATATATCAAAATTGCCAGATAAAGCACAAATCACATTTGACCATCATATACGGGTGGATATCTGATCTTAACTGTCTCTCATTTCCATAAGAAAAGTTAAGGTTTATCTTGAAAATTCTTAGCACGGAAAACTCCAGTTGGCTGTGAATGCAGCTTCTGGGACGGGAAGGGTTGAAACACGAGTTTCCCCTCCCCGTCCGGAAAGCGTTTTAATATTTTACGAAATCTGACACTTTTCCTCGACGCGGGGGCAATATCGCGCGACACGCGTCTTCTCTCGATACCCAGGTCTCGTCCGAACCCTTACAGTCCCAGGGCTGCTGAATGGGTGATTTCACTCACTTTAAGTTGTGGGTCGCGTCAGCGAGACACAACTTAAAGTGGGTGAAATCTAGTGAATGAAATATAATCAATCTGGAAGATCTGAGCGTATTTTAATCATACTGTCTTCAGACCGATTAGCGGTTCGGGGACACACATTTTCACGTGGCGCGCGCGGGGCTTCAAGGGTTTGATCACTCATCAGGGAATGGTTCTTCTCTACCGTTAATGTGCAATATACCACTCAGGTACTGTGCTACAATGACTGAATTTATATGAAAAACACTGTATTTTGTATCAGAGTGATAAAAATACTGCCTTTTGTTATAAAAAATCGATGTTGCTCATTGTGCGCAAATATTATAACTTACAAAAAATAAAATTCAAATTATTAAACAATTAAGCAAAATGAAGTTTTTACAGCTTTTACTAATTTTTTATTTTTATTTTATTTATCGTTGCGCATGTATACATTTGCTTAGCGTATTTTAAATAGTATAATTCAGATGAAAAATGATGACTGAATAATAATATTTTTAGTTTTATGACTTTTCTTAGGGTATGGTGATTAAATTGGTGATTAAATTGGCTCGAATTTCAAACAGTGTCCAAGAAATATATTATTTGCTGCAGAGATTATACTATGTAATCTTGTTTCAAGTAGTAATCATTTACATGATCGAAATATTCAGTTGTTTTATTATCTCAATGCCACTTAACACGATCTTAATTCTGTATGTGATACTATATATCTTGCAATATGATTTTAGCAAACAAAACATCTTGTATATGACATGTACATAATTATATCCCAATCATTTTTATGACGACTAAGTCTGATATGACTTTTATTTATGTCAATAAAATATCTGTCTGTGTATCTGTATACTGAGTAATCATAGACCTCGATGTCCTGCCATGATCCGTTCCAAGAAATATGACTTGATTTCGTGTTTGGCAGGTATTTGGAGCGACCCCCAGCCCTCCATGCAGTTATAGCACTATAGCTGATGCAAAATATTGAAGTATCTAATAAACTTTAAAGCGACACAATCAGACCAAAATCATCAAAAAGTCATTTTTCTATACTCAGGCTTATGAAGCCAAAATAAAAAAAACAGATTTTTTGATGATTTTTAGCCTGATTGTGTCGCTTTAATTCGCATAATAAATTAAAATGAACGGACAACACGGGAAATCACCCGACTGACCCAGATCTTTGGCATATGAGTGGTCGAGATGGCCATCTTGACCACTCATATGCCAAAGATCTGGGTCATGAGCTTGAAAATTGCGGCTCTGATCCGCAACACGAATGTGATGACGAAGCGCGTTACCGGGGCGGTGGCTATGAAAATCAAGTACATGTATATTCACATAAAGCGATTTAACACCTATAAACGTATATTCCTCGACGGCGCTGCTGCGAATCAACTCTGAGAACGGTTTTTTTAGAGTTCGGAGAAATTCTCGTCTCTTAACCCTTTCATTACGGCGCACGACTATATAATCGTTTTAATATGTTTTATGAGCCTATCATACCTCTGTATTGGAAAATAAATGTATGTTCAAACATCAAGATTTGCAAATATTTGATGTAAAATAAATCAAATACGAGGAATTTCTACCCACTTGAAGTTGTGGGCAGCGAGACACAACTTCAAGTTAGTGAAAATTCAAATCAGATACCTTGGCAAACAAAGGGTTAATTTAAACCCGCATACATGTAACGTGATTTTTCGCTAGTGTTGATATTCGGGTTGCAAAGGGTGTCTTTATTCACCGCCTCGGTAGTTACTCTTGAGATTATAGATGAATAATTAACAGGTAATAGACAGGTTGTTATACAGAAAGTTGATTAATGAGCATCCCAAACAGCCATCATCGTGGGCACAGAGTGTATAATCATGTCATTTATTGACAGTCGTAATATGCTGTGTGATATCATAGCACACTTACAGTCAGTGGTTCGAATAAATTGTCAGGGTGGTTGTTTGAAATCAAGTTGAGTAAAATCATTGAATGTAGACACACCCTCCCCTGGGTACGGCTTATAGATTCGGTTGCACAGCCACCGCCCTGCGTGTTCGATTACGCTTCTCATCGTGTTACTCTGAGAGAATCTAAACACTTTACTTGTCTGTTTCAGCAGGGCATATACTGTACATTCTGAACTTTAAAATAGTTATTTCCATCAAGTGGCATTACTTGCTACATTCACCTAGGCCTCGCGTGGCAACTACTCGTCACGTCGGGGATGGAGACATGCACGCAGCCCTACATGTAGGCTACCTGTCGCTTTTAAACCGATTAAGTATCCCCTATGCTATCTGAAAAGTCCCAATGAGAATTAAGATCATATTATGGTCTCTACAGATCGGTTTCATAAATCATTTACCCGCCGTCAAAATTGTATTCAGGTTTACATTTGTTTATTAGCACATCAGGTGCCATCGTTTTGATCATGTTCAATATAAAACGTGACATCAATCAGAAAAATTTGACATTATTTCACCTCCATTTTTGTCAGATCCGAATAATTTACAGTCACTTGGAATTGTGGATCGCGTTAGCGAGACACAACTCCAAGTGGGTGAAAATTCCTATCAAATAATTTTGGCGATTAGAGAGGGTTCTTTTATTTTTTGTAAAATGTTACAAACTCTTTCATTTTCCACACTCATAAGAATCACACTATGTGCAGGACATACCCACGAACCAGCGCGATCAGTTCGCGATCAGCGGTGACCTTTGTATCCGTTATAATTAGGTGGGGTCACGGCTCGTATGACAGCAGGGAGAGATGGAGTTGATTACCGTTTCCACGATGAAGGGCGTCTCAACTCAGTGATCACCCTCAGATCTTGGCCTTTAACAGAGGTCCACAAGGCATTTGCGCATCGCGCTGCTCCCCGACTTATTTTACGTCCAAGCTAAAAAGATAATTCTTCAAAGAAAAAAAACAGTTTATCATAAAATACAAATACAAGTATACCAATACTTGTCATGTGTTGTCAGTTACATATTAATAAGCGAATTTTAATGTGCCTGAAAATGCAATAGCAATGTGGTATCCATACACTGAAATATACTGAAAGAAGTTTTTATTTCATTTTATTTGTTATATGTGTGGAGTTTTTTCTATTAGACGTAAAGAAAAAAGTTTATTTGGGAAGACAAGTGGATATTGTTACTTGGACGTAACAACAAAACGAGCCGCGTGTAGCGAACCTGGCGAGTATCTGAGTATGTGTGCAGTGCGTGATGCAGCGAAGGGCCACCTGGTGATTTGAGTCGACACTTTTCTTGTTCGATAAGCCTTAGTTAGTAAATGTAATCACATAGTAAAAGTGATTAATTGATTAAATATACCTAGCGTTAACATTAAAAAAGATTGCTAATAATCATGCCAGGTGTGTCTTGTCACTGTATACAACAATAATTATTATCTTTAGAAAATGCAAAAATCTGTAAAGCAGCATAATTTACTTCAAATGAGACGGTTAATTGCATTACATCCAAGACCTTATGACAAATAAGTCACCAATATAATAAAAAATATATTTATAAAAATAAATCACCAATATAGTATTATTATGAGATTAATACAATCATGTAAAATAAGCAGTATACTTATGAGATTGCTAAAATCATGTGAATCATCAGAAAATATTTTTTTCATTACTGCAATAATACTGGTACGAGAAGACGTGGGTTTCATACACAACTCTTGTATTCTGCTCTGCAAGGACAAAAGGCGGTATCTGCTTACTTGTAAAGTAAACAGATACTGCCTTTGTCTTTCCACGGCAGTATTGTATGCTATAAAATTAGCGTTGTGTAAGATGATTATAAGCATAATTCACACACACATACATCAAGATCGTATCACAAATATTTTCATCCTTTGGGGTCAAAGGGACGTATCTGCCACTTCAGTGGGTGGCAGATACGTCCCTTTGACCCCAATGGGATAGTATATATACCGAGGGAGAAAAAACACAGATTATTACGTCATCAACGATGTGTTTCCCGTCACATTGAAGTGCCATGTGTAGATGAATATTCATAAACGTCATTTTTTGTTCAGACTTATTTTTTTATGCCTCGACAAATTTGTCCCTATTGCAAGATTTTAATCAGTCCGTGTATTAGAGGAGGAGAAATGGGATACCACCAGAGGGGATCATTAATACGCAATTGACTTTTAGCTACAAAAGTAAATGTCATGATTAGCCCTCGAAGGTCGGAGGTTTAATGAAGTGTCAATCTTGTGACACTTTAAGTCCCATGTCATTGATTTGTTTCGGTCATATTCGTATAAGCGACATAGTTTGATGGCCGTATCATCAAGGCAAACGATCAAACAGCTTATTGTCGACACGATGGTGAATTTATCTACACGACTAGGCCTATGTTCAGGCCCCGAAGTAAGTGTTAAAACACGTCATCCGATCCTATAAATTGCAATCAAAAAAATTTAAAATATTTTCATTTCAATCTAGGGGAGTCAAAGAAAGAACATGCATTTTATTAGATACATCACACTGTTCAACATCTCAATCCATTGACCGTTTGAATCTCAAAACAAAAAAAATACCTTTTAATATTAACCCTTTAACTGGCAAATTATTTAATTTCAATTTTCACCCACTTGAAGTTGTGTCTCGCTGACGCGATCCACAACTTCAAGTGAGTGAAAATTATTCAGATTTGACAAAATAGAGGCAACTCCTTTCAAATCTTGATGGTCGATGTCACATTTTATCTTTAACATATTTAAAATGTGGTACTCAATGTGCTAATAAAAAATGAAAAACCCGAATATATGCGGCACCGGCGGTTAAAGGGTTAAGCATATGTACATGCCATTGAAAATCAAAGAAAGTTTTGTTGGGGAACCTATAGAAAAATACTGGAACGTTATTTAAATAACAACTTCAACCCGGAGTGTATCTAAGAAAGATTATTAAAATCAATGTCCAAACTGATCCGAATTTTATTACTGAAACGACCTACCCGTCCACCAGTACTGCGTCGCATATCAAATGTATTTGTTGTCACGTTTGCACAGATGATATCCCGTCTTGAATATAAAAAATGAAATGAATCGGGCTTTAGGCCACTTTTGTGCACATATAGGCTAAACTGGGCCAGGAGAACCTCCTGAGGATGGTGAGATGATTGAGATGACACTGTCCTTCAGACGCAGGATTCGAAAATCGAGCCCTGGCGGTCTGAGGCCGAGCACGCTACCTTTTGGTCACGGAGGCTCCCCACAATACTGACTTTCACACGTGGATGGGGAAGCAACATTTTTGTTTCTTTGAAATCGCCGAGACCGGGAACCGAACCCCAAACTCTGGCGTGAAAGGCAGCGGTGCTAACCACTACCCTAGGGCCCCCGCCCCGTCTTGAATATCATCCTCTGCAAAAAAGACGGTCACTCACCCATTGTTGGTTCAATGTTGGTCCACCGTCCGCGACGCTTGCCCAACATTGATCCAACAATGGGGGAACGTCTCTTACTTGATCTTGATGGGCGGGTGATAATAATATCCTATATCAAATAACTGGTCATCTGGTTTCTTACACCGCCAAGTATACTGCAGCAAACAGGAGAAATGTTGGTTCCAATTTTGGTTCAATGTTGTGACGATGGCCCAACATTGAACCAACATTGGGTCAATATGTGGTGCTAGGACTGCCTTCGACATTGCAGAGCAGTGTCGATGGCGGTGACAGGGCCTGCGGAATCAGCACTTGCAGTCGGACCACTTTTTGACATATAAATGATGAAAACACACGGCATATTTTCTCAAAGTTCAAAGCAACGCTGCTTTGAACTTTGAGAACAAATACTGGTTTTTTTCATGGATTTTTCTCCATCACTCGCTCCACCATAAAACTTTACGTAACGTTTTTTAGAGTGAAATTTGTGGTTATATAACAAAAATTTAAAGTGATTGTATTTCAATTAAACAATAGCTATGTACTAGTACAAAATTTAATTTTTCGCCCACTTGAATTTCTGTCTCGCTGCCGCGACCTGCCGCGACCCACAACTTCAGGTGAGCGAAAATTACTGCTTCAATTATACGAATATTACCGAAACAAATCAATTGTGACGATGGCCCAACATTGAACCAACATTGGGTCAATATGTGGTGCTAGGACTGCCTTCGACATTGCAGAGCAGTGTCGATGGCGGTGACAGGGCCTGCGGAATCAGCACTTGCAGTCGGACCACTTTTTGACATATAAATGTTGAAAACACATGGCATATTTTCTCAAAGTTCGAAGCAACGCTGCTTTGAACTTTGAGAACAAATACTGTTTTTTTTCATGGATTTTTCTCCATCCCTCGCTCCACCATAAAACTTTACATAACGTTTTTTAGAGTGAAATTTGTGGTTATATAACAAAAATTTAAAGTGATTGTATTTCAATTAAACAATAAACACAACTAATTTCCACCCACTTGAAGTACCGCCACCCAAAACTCAAAATGGGTAAAATTTCAATGAGGAGCCTCAGCGCTTAAATGGTTGATATTATGCACGTGTCACCATGGATGTGACACTTTGCAAGGCATATAGTTTTTCCACCTGACTTTGGTTTCACCGATCTCGTCATCGGCGACATTCACGAGTGTGCGCGAGTCGAGAAACTGGATACAGGCACAATGGTTTTATTAACCCTTGGAATGCTGAAATATTTGTATTTTTATAAAAACCATGGAGATCAAAGGGTTTGCTCAATATGTAATCATTATAAATGTTTTAGTCAGCTCTTTCCGTTTCATTTGAATACCTATGTTATGGGTATGCGGCCATTATGTTATTTTTTTAACTGTCTTATGGTGTGGGAATCGATTTTAGACGTCAGAATCTGACGCCTATAGACGTCAGATTCTGACGTCTAAAAACGGTCCCCGCACTGAAAGGGATATTCTGCAAAGGTTTTTTTTTTAAATGTCCTGAACACTCACGCACATGTATATCCAGGAGAACTCCCAAACTGAGGGGGAGGGGGAGAATCTTTATATCTGACTTTGGCTGTATTTAACACTAATTTTACCATTAACATGATTAAAACGCTATTTTATCGAATTGAAATGTTAGCAAAATCACACTATTACTAGTATTAGCAAACTCTAGATTTTAACCCTTCAAGCGCTAAGTACTGGTACAAAATTTAATATTTCGCCCACTTTAAGTTCTGTCTGGCTGTCGCGACCTGCCGCGACCCACAACTTCAGGTGAGCGAAAATGACTGCTTCAATTTTGGGACCAAACATTTGCAAATATTTATGTTTACAACTCGTTTTATTCCCCAAAACAGTGATATGATCGGTTAATACAACAAATCAAAAACGACTAGTGGTGAGAGGGTTACCCCTACAGCGCGAGGACCGACTTTAGACGTAAGAATCTGACGTCTGTAGACGTCAGAATCTGACGTCTAAAGTCGATCCCCGCACTGTGAGGGTAAACATATTTATAATGGCCGTACGTAGGCCCATAGCATAGGTACTCAAATGAAGCTGAAAGAGCTAACGAAGATATTTATAATGATTTCAAATTGAAAAAACCCTTTGTTCTCCATGGTTTATACAAAATACTTCAGCGCTTTAAGGGTTTAGAGCCGTCGTTTCTATCATTCGAAGCGGTAACTTTCCATATAATTTTTAGCTTTGACTAAAATAATAAATAATGTTATGACGACACCCACCTTGTTCGTTTCTATCGAAGCTGGAAAAAAAGCTTAATATTTTAGCGTCGCATTCATCCTTGCATCGCATTCACCATCGCTTATCACGAGTATAATCGTTTATTAACCCTTTAACCGCCGGTGCCGCATATATTCGGGTTTTCATTTTTTATTATCACATTAGGTACCACCTTTTAAACATATTAGAGATAAAATGTGACATCAATCAGCAATATTTGAAAAACAGTTGACTTCCATTTTGTCAAATCTGAATAATTTTCACTCACTTAAAGTTGTGGATCGCGTCAGCGAGACACAACTTCAAGTGGGTGAAAATTCAGATTGAATAATTTGGCGGTTAAAGGGTAATTTGTTTATTTATAGCATGTTTAGTCACAGTTGTCGGCAATTAAATGAGTGTTTAAACATCAAGATGCGCGCTGTGAAAATAATTTGGTCTCAAATTAAACAAAATTTTCATAATTTCCACCCTTTCGAAGTTGTGGGTCGCGTAGAGAGACACAACAGAACTTCAAGTTCCTCTGGTACTTATTACACGCGATGGAACGCTTGCCCATGTGCAGTACTGCTCGGCGAAGCCAAAAGGCAGTATCTGCTTACTTGTACATGTATGAAGTAAGCAGATACCACTTTTTGGCTTTGCACGACAGAGTACATCCCAGAAAACACAAAATATTTGTATAACATTTGTACAACGTCGGATCAACGTCTTCGACGTTGGTCCAACAATGTACAAACACTATACAAATGTTTTGTATTTTCTGGGATGCCTGCCCTCTCCATAATCACGTACTAATTCTGACATTACAAAATGTCGCTGAACTTGACATGATTATGAGAGAGTTGACCACAAGGACGACTAAAATATAATTATGACACGACTCGCGGGATCAATGTTACCAAACAACCAGGTCGTGTTCTCGCAATTAATTAGCACCGCTTCCAATTGGTGTCACATAAATTACTGGTGACTTTTCAGCAATCACGAGGCTTCAGCCCGGTATTGGCTCAATTCTGGGCTAGCGTCGCAGACATTTAGCTAACGTAACCCCAGCATTAAGTCTACGTCTCTAATGTCTTTGTTTTATTCGTTTAACCCTTCAAGCCCTCGCGATGCACTAAAGCATCATTTCGCATCTTTGAAGAATGGCCTTAATTTCCTGAAAACCTGGTGGTTTTAGAACAAAAAAATCCATGGAACTTTTTTAAAAATAGCAGTATATTTTTCCACTTTTCACCCACTCTCAAGTCATTTTCATCCACTACAAGTCGAGAATTACGACAACAATTCGCGGCTTGTAGTGGATGAAGATGACAATGGTAAACTCAGGCTCGAAAGGGTTAAAATAACCTTTACAAACCTGGAGTATGAATAACAATAATTTGTGTCAATATTATTATCATGATATATATTATTCGAAAGGTGTTACACAGAATCTCAGCTTCAACTGTGGCACATACTGTTCGGCTCTAGATACGTAACCTTGTGGCAGGCTACTGGGTTCGAATTCTGGCTAAGCCTGATGTGGTTGAGCCCATACATTGCTTCAAACTGTTCGAGAGCATCAAGTATCCATCACTACTTTTCGTACATATAGAAATCATGTTGCCATTCGAAAAAGTATAAGGCATGCCCTACATTGTTCTAATGACTGCAAAGAAGATACGCTAGATCTGGTATTATCTGCGAGGTTTTAATTTGCGCGAATTTTGCGAGAAGAACAAATTCGCGAATTTAAGAATCTCGCAAAAATTATTATCATAATAGCGATGTATAAAGATGTATAGAGAGCGCGCACTTGTGACGTCATTAATTATATTTTATCGCATTGAAAATGATAATTCGCTAATTCGAGACTTCATGAAAAGTCCCCAAATCACAAATTCGCGAAAATCTAAGCAAGCGAAAATTACCAGATCTACAGTATACTGTAAATCTATATATCAATAACATATATAGTATTAAACAATATATTTTACTCATATCCCGTTGTCTTTCAGATATCATTCCCTACTGCGAGGGGGACACGTTCGAGGGTAAATGCAAAGAGAACGAGGTGCTCCTGATCACTTCGGCAGAGTATGGACGCATGCACGTGGGCAGGTGCCTCGACCACACCACGGTGGACAGAGACTGCAGGGAAGACGTGGGCGATTATTTTGATCGTCACTGCTCGGGTAGACACTCCTGCGAGGTGCGCGTGTCCTCCATCATCGACCAGCTTCCGGGAGACAAGCCCGCCTGCCTACGCAGCTACCGAGGCTACCTAGAAGTGGGCTACGTCTGCGTGCAAGGTATGCTGCCCTTCAACATGTTCAGTAAGCTGGAAAACCGTTTCAATGAATGAATGAATGAATGAATGAATGAATGAATGAATGAATGAATGAATGAATGAATGAATGAATTATTAAATCAATAAATCAATAAATCGATAAATCAATCAATCAATCAATCAATCAATCAATCAATCAATCAATCAATCAATCAATCAATCAATCAATCAATCAATCAATCAATCAATCAATCAATCAATCAATCAATCAATCAATCAATCAATCAATCAATCAATCAATCAATTAATCAATCAATCAATCAATCAATCAATCAATCAATCAATCAATCAATCAATCAATTAATCAATCAATCAATCAATCAATCAATCAATCAATCAATCAATCAATCAATCAATCAATCAATCAATCAATCAATCAATCAATCAATCAATCAATCAATCAATCAATCAATCAATCAATCAATCAATCAATCAATCAATCAATCAATCAATCAATCAATCAGTCAATCAATCAATCAATCAGTTCATTAATTGAATACTCAAGCAATTGACCAAATAGCTGTTTATTTGATTGAACCTCACAAACTTATGCTCTCTTAGAAATTTATGAAATTTAAAATAAATGATATATTATGAGATGCAATAGCTTATAAAAATAAATTAAGACATTACAAATGTATGCTATGTACTCTTAAAAACACCTTTAACGGAATTTCTCAGCTTTGATAATGCGAGTGAATGACACCATAAGTAAAAATGGATCAAATAAATACGTGTATGGATGTATAAATCATACTGTTTTTTTCACGTCAACAAAATCAGACTCCCAACATGCACAACACATTTGTATAACATTTATACAACGTTGGATCAACGTCGAAAACGTTGGGCCGTAAATGTTTAAATTGTGTTTGCTGAGAATTGTATTCGCTGAAGTTGAGGAAGGCATTGCTGCAGTAAGTTAACATGGTTACATCTCGAAGTAAATTTTGAAGACAACACAAAGGTAGTTGCATAATGACTGCACAGTGTCTTTACTCTATTTGCTGATGTCGTACAGGCTCTGGTCAGCGAGGGTGAGGTAGTTGATAATTGACATGTCTATTTTTGTAGTGGCCACGGCGCCTGAGCTTCAGTGTAACACGGCCGACCATGTGAACACCCCTTCTGCCACAGGCTTCATATCCAACACAATCGCAGAGGAGACATCCTGTGGATCTAACGACAGTCCCTGGATCATCACCGCTCAATCCGGACAGAGGATCCAGATCACCATGCTGGATTTTGCCTCCTCCAGCAGAGATCCGGCGGATTTCACACAAGGGATCCCGAAGATGTGCCAGGTGTACGCCGTAGTGAAGGAGTCAGGGTATAACAGAGGGGATACCATATGTGGGAGCATGAACAGAGTCCGGCCTGTCTATACATCCATAGGGAACACTGTCGAGGTCCGCATCTACGCCAAGCGTAACGATCCAGAACGATTTTTCCTGCTGAAGCACCAAGGTAAGGGTGAAATCACTCACTCACTCACTCACTCACTCACTCACTCACTCACTCACTCACTCACTCACTCACTCACTCACTCACTCACTCACTCACTCACTCACTCACTCACTCACTCACTCACTCACTCGTTCACTCACCCACCCACTCACGCACTAAACCTTTCCAGTGCATACAGGGTCAAAGCTACATAATAGCCAGTATCATTTTCTACTAATTACAAATTGTTTGCTCCACCATGTGCACAACGTGTAGAAACATGCTGGTATGTATAAAATACAGTGTGAAATGAATCTAGAACTTCTATTCATATTCGGTATTTTTATTTTGCTTGTTCAGCGATCGGTTGTCCTGACTTGCCAGCGCCACTTGGCGGCTGGGTGGAGCGAGTGGACCAGATTGCCCGGTTTAGATGTAACGGAAGTGATCAAACATGGCGGCTGACGTGTGAGGGCAGTGTCTGGACGGGCAGCAGGAATAACTGTACAACGCTCAGAAGTGAGATTGCAACGCAACAACTGGGGCTCATCGTACTAAGAATCTTAAAATTACCATTATCTCAACTTTCTATTATTTTCATTAGAAAAGTTAAGATTTATCATAACTTTTCTCATAGAAATGAGAGAAAGTTAAAATAATCCTAATTTTACAATTTTCAGTGGGATGGGCCCCAGGATTATAGAAATCATTGACATTGGCCTGTATCAGTTCAACAAAATGTTTAGTCACTAAGCATGTTTAGTCACTTGAAGTTGTTGATCGAGGTAGCGATCCACGACTTCAAGTGACTAAAAATTAGTTGAATCTGCCAACTTTAAGTCGAAATGTATAATGATATCGGATATGAGAATTTTTTTATTAATGTAGACTGTTCAGCTGGTTTCGACGAAATAACCAAAGAGCATCCATGCATACACTTAGTAAGCTGTTTTATTTATCAATTTGCCAACAGAAAACAAGATCATTCCAGAAAGCTGGAACCAGTATAATATGCAGGTGTTAAACGTATGGTATATGCAGCTGATTCGGATGATATATATGAGTTACGAATAAAGGTATACAGTAAAACTAGTAAAACATGCTGACTTGCTTGTGAACGTGTTGCAGCCGGAGCGTCATCTGGTGGTGCCGGATCGGATCAGAGCTTTATGGGACTGCTGACAGGATCACAATGTACGTTTTTATTTAAGCTTTAACCCTCACGACGCTGAAATATTTTCTGTATAAACCATGGAGACCAATGGTCCTTTTTCATTTTGAAATCAGCGTAAATGTCTTAGTTAGCCCTTTCCGCTTCATTTGATTATCTATGTTAATGGTCTACGGTCATTATAAATTATGTTAGTTATTACAGCGCCGGAATGGACTCTAGACGTCTGAATGTGACGTCTATACAGACGTCAGATTCTGACATCTTAAGTCAATCCCCGCGCTATAAGGGTTAGGAGTGCAAATTTATATTCCTTACACTCAATAACTGCTCATGGTCAATATTCCAAAAATATACTGTTTCATCCATCATCGAAACAGAGTGTTATATGTTCCTCTCATTTGCGTGATACATACACCACTTTGGCCACTGGCAGAGGATCAACGTAGCACACAAAATATTTTACTTTCAATATTTAGCTGAATGATTATGTAGTATCTAAGGCCTACATTTAATGCTCCCCTAAACTGCAGACTTTACATTTTAACTCGTCTTCAATCAGTTAATAATTAATCCTTTAAACCCTCACGATGCACCAAAGCATCATTTTGCATCTCTAAAAAATGACGTATTTTCCTACACTCAGGAGTTTCAGAACTATAATATGCAAGAAACTGTTTAGTAATGCCTTTTTTTAATTTCTACCCAATTCAAGTTCATCTTCATCCACTAGAAGTCGAGAATTGCGACAGCTCGTAGTGGATGGTAATACCGTTGGCATCTTCATCCCCTACAAGCTGTCAGAATACACCGTAAATGTAGGCTTGAAAAGCGTTAATGTTGATATCTGATTTTTTTTCAGGGGCTTCAATAATTATAATCCTGGCAATAGCAATAACCCTCGGTTTGGTTATATTCCTTGTTGGATTGGTATATCTTAGGAGGTGAGATTTATCTTATAATAATACTCATTCAATGTGTTAATGAAAACATTATCTTGCCTATTATGTAAAAGTTCGTATTTTATATATAATTTATAATCTCAATTCATGGACGAAATCGACGTTAATTGCATTGAAATATACGCAAGCTATCCAAGCAAGTATCCGTAGTTCAAAAATTGTATCAAATTATCATTTGCTGAATGCATTTTTTATCAACTTGAAGTGCTGTTTGGCTGCAAATGAGTGATTTTGTTTACATTTTTCAGATAAAATGTAAGAAATCTGAGATGTCATGTTTGTGACAATAAATTATTAATCTCGAGGTATATCAAAGTTATCCGTTATTTGAGGTGCAAAGACGCTTAATTGCACTCTAATGGTTCATTTTTTCGTTTAGATAAATTCAAATTAAATACATGTAAAGCATGTCTGCTATTATTTTCAGGAGAAGAAACCACCATGATCGTCCTATCGCATCAGTCCGCGACGACGGTCAGATAGTGCCAGATTACTACGCCACACAAAACCAAGATCCTGTACCGGTACCAGAGTCCGGATACGGCTCAGAAAACAAACAATCGGACCCCTATCCGTACATGAGCGAGAATGACTATTACCGCACATGGCAAATGCAGCGTCACCTGGTGCCCAATAAAGGCACCGGAAGTGGCACGGCCGCACATCCGGTCTCTAGGCAGCAGCATCTCCCGCCGTCTTATGACACCATGGACAGCAGCAGCCACAGGGGCACGGATCACATATATGAGAGTCCCAAGTTCGAGCGCAGAGGCATGTCCGTGGACAACGGAAATGACTTGGTTACGCCTGCGCAGTACTACGAGCTGGATCCTCACACAAACGAGGCTGAGCAGCAATTCACTCATTAGCAAGCACTTTCAGGCGCAGTGATTTGTGTCTAAAATGATTGTTTCGCCAAGTAAATATGGTGAAGTCAAGGGTTGTGGTTTCCTTATCGTCTGAACAGGATATAATGTTGAGCGGCTAAAAGTTCACTCGAAAATACACTGATATTGAGCCATTTTCCTAGCAGACAGGAAAACGTTGAATCAATGTTGGTTTAACCTTGCTAAGACGTTGGACCAACGTTAAACCAACATTGATTCAACGTCGGGAATGAGTTTTAGCCTGGCTGGTCATGATAATAACACCACTTATCCTATTGATTAATTATTTTTCAATATTTTTACAATATTCTGGTCGTAATATATGTATATGGCTATTATTATATATAGCGGTATATATATTTCTAAATTCACATGATTAAAAATATTCGAAATGAGAGATGTCACTTTGTCAAGAGGAGAAAAGTGTACGATGATAAATTCAAGTAGGCCTAGTGTATGCGGCTGCCATGTCTGTTGTGTTAATTGAGGCTTCATTCATGTGCTAGTGGTCGAGGTTGGCTTACACTGCTAAAATCTACTATTGCACAGACACTATTGAAATCCGAAAATATAAATTACAGGCCAATCATTATCCTGGATATAGAGTCTGTTCCGAACGACCAGACAAGATTATGGCCATACTTGTAACGTGATCCTTCGGGATGGCCAGAATTATCCAATTGCCCCAAACTCTAAATAGACTTATCGGGACACGTCTTGATCCCAAAGTCGTCATCCGTATTCTCGTTCAGGTTACGATATTTCTTAGGCTTCTTATTGGTCGAGATGGTCATCCTAAGTCTACGCTATATCGTAACTTGTACGATAATACCGGCCCTGTACAGTAATGTATCTGCAGCCAGCTTTAACTTTTGCACTCTGCATCAATGAGCGTACTTGTCAATATTAGTCGCTTTGGCTCATCACGCGACAGGGCTGCACTCTGGTGACTGTTGCCATGTATCAGTATCACAAGAGACACCTAGTGACCATACCATCTTACATCAGTGAACATACAGCATGCAAGTGCAAATATTGGCTTTATTTTTCTAGTCGCCAATTTTTTGGATATTTTCATGTTGTAATGATTAAAGCATCTTATGATTATTATTTAAAGAAATGCCTTTGCAATGACTGCTACGCTCATGCCAAAAACTGGAAAATCTAAACGTGGCGATCAGATGGGAGTGTGGAAATGTGTACCACTCTGACATGGATAATCCACTATGCCTTGACAAACGGGACGATCAACCGGCCTTAACGTCTGCGTGCTTGGTTAAATCCACTGGGCCAAAATTAGAGTGATATTAAACGGAACTGTCACATGCTGCACTGGAAATACAAGTGTATGCTGTTAGCATCAGATCTAACCTATTTCTAGGCCTAGAAATAGGGTAACCACTCATATCCAGATTTAAGAATGATTCAACTGCAAAACACGCATGCCTGGGACGGTCAAGTGTAGGCCAACAGTAGCCTATTGAGTACAGATTGACGGCATTAATATAGCAACTGAGCTTATTACACATTGATCCAATGCTGTTTTAATGCTAGGCCAACGTCTGCGACGCTGGCCCAACATTGAACCAACATTGAATAAATGTACAATGTTTGAGAGAAAGTCCTCCTGCCCAGCAAACACAAGAGATTTGTATAACATTTATACAACGTCGGCCCAACGTCTTCGACGTTGGTCCAACATTGCATAAAGTCATACAAATGTTTTGTGTTGACTGGGCATGTCAATACAAGCTTGGGTCAAGCAGTTTCAACATCCCCCAGTAATACAGTCAGTCTGTTTGCAAGCCAGCGACCAAGTAGGGGTAAGGGCCAAGAGCTTTGAATTATAAACTCATAGATGTCGCTCAAGTATATATGAACTTGCTGTGAATTGAGAGCTTGCTCTTAATGATGCTTTGGGTATGAAACGCATATTTAGTATTATTATGGAATAGGGACTTGGCCTACCCACGGGCACTATTGCTTTCTGGGGGACCCTTGTCCCGCGAATTTTGATAGTTGACCACACCTTTAATGATATTGGTGTTTAAAGAGAGTGGTCTCGTGGCAATTTTACAAGGTGAAACATTGCGAACCTAATCTAGAATATACTCACTGATAATATGTCATTATCAGTTAACCCTGTATTGATATAGCCCTGCACCTGTGCTTTGTAGGCCCTAAAATGAATGAACGATGTTTTAGGCCACTTCGGCACACACAGGCTAAAATGGGCTAGGGTAAGCTCTGAATCATATAAATCATATGACACTTCCTTCCAATCACAGGATTCGAAATTGAGGCCCTTGCGGTCTGAGGTCGAATTGAAGCCTTGGCGGTTTGAGGTCGAGCACGCTCTTGACTGCGGAAGCTACCCGCAGTAGTAAATAATATTAAGAGTGTGCGGGGCGGAACATTTTGTTTCCTCAAAAGCTGAATGCCAGAGCGGCAGACGAACCCACCAGCTCCAGCGTGACAGAAACACAGCGTTAACCACTAAATTAGTGTGGCATATGCAACTACAACATTAAACACAATTGGTCATAAAACGTTTAGGTTATTAAAACAAGACGAATGTGAAGGTTTAGGCCTAATATGGTTATATTATAAAACATATGTAGGCTATGCTCATACTGACATTAATTATTAATTGCTAATCCCCATACATCTGTGATGCTAATTTATATCTGTATGTATATATATATATTGAAAACCCCACGTTGTTATATATGTATTCTTGTAAATGAAAATGAATGTATCAATGGTTATTTTTGTTGTTTTTTTGTATTCGTGAATGTTCATTCGGACATCGTGGGCTAATTTATCCTGTCTGCTTTCTCAGAAAACACCAGACGTTGAACCTACATGTATGCTGTTTCAATGTTGGTTCATCGCCTGCGACGCTGGCCCAACATTAAACCAGCACAGGATGAACGTTCCGTGTGCATTGTATATTATACCGCATTATTATTCTCATTCACCAGATCCACTATCCTTGCACTGACTCTGATTGCATTGTAGAATGTGTTCTGTTGGAGAGATTCATGTGCTTGACCCAATTTTCCGGATGGCCAATCACCACATGTTTGGAAAGTATGTCCTTGACTTTGCAAACAAAATTTAAATATTACACTGGCCCGCCACGTGGCTGTGAAACTATTGCTGCATGACTGACACGAGGAAGGATGGACGATGATAGGGCAAGTTGATCGGTGATTTGCCAACGTAATGTCACATTTGACACAGTTGGAAAGGGTCAAGCTCAGGGTCACCAGACACCAGTTTTTGAGGCCCTGTCAGTCTGGCCCTGAGAAGGAAGCTGTACTGAGGTTAGTATGTAGGCCACCGTTCTTGGGCTCCATTGTACTGCCCGGCCCGGGGATGGAACCATCGACCCTGTCACCTGAGCGCTACCAGCTAAAGATATGGTCAATTGTCAAAACTTGCAGGACAAGGGTCCCCTAGAATGCAATAGTGCCCATGGGTAGGCCAAGGCCCTATTCCATAATAATACTAAATATGTGTTTCATACCCAAAGCCTCATTAAGAGCAAGTTCTCAAATCACAGCAAGTTCATAATATACTTGAGCGACATCTATGAGTTAATAATTCAAAGCCCTTAGCCCTGGCTCATACTTGGTCGTTGCCTTGCAAACAAACTGACTGTATTATTGCGGGGATGTCGAAACTGGCTGACCTCAAGCTTGTATTGACATCGGAGGACTTTCTCTAAAACATTGTACATTTCTCCAATGTCGGTTCAATGTTGCGCCAGCGTCGCAGACGTTGGCCTAACATTAAAACAGCGTTGGGCGAGTGTCTCGTTGGAATATAGTCAGTTTGTTTGCAGGCCAGCGACCTGCTAAGACCCAGGGCTAAGGGCCCTGAGATTCGATGGAATTATTAACTCACAGATGTCGCTCAAGTATATTATATGAACTTTCTGTGATTTGAGAACTTGTTCTTAATGAGGCTTTGGGTATGAAACGCATATTTAGTAGTATTATGGAATAGGGCCTTGGCCTACCCACGGGCACTATTGCATTCTGGGGGACCCTTGTCCCGCAAATTTTGACAACTGACCATACCTTTAAGCCAGAGTCGTGGTTATCACTTCACTCAGTCATAAATCGGCTCGGCACTCATGGGTTCTAAGCGATACATTGATCCTTGCCGGGAGTTGGAGAGCGATCGACAAAGTCGAAAGGCCCGGACAGCCCCACTTGAGGGCTAGCTATCCCAAACAAACAAACAAACAAACAGACAAACATACACACACCCGGCTAGATGCATCTATTAGTCTCTGTTGTAATATATTCTTTTGACGCAGATTCTAAAGTTATTATATTTGAAATGGATTTTATTTCATGTCTTGAAGTATAAGAAGTTACTGTGCGATATGTTAAAGACTAAAACTTCGCATTTAACGATTTATCACTCGGAGAACAATGTTCGCATAATAAAATTAACTGCCGTTCTCGATTAGGCCTATATTAGTTTAGTTTATAACACATTAAATACCAGGTTTTGAACTTGTATTGCTAAAGATAAAACGTGTTTTCAACCAGCAAGATTTCGAAATATTTGACCTCCATTTTGTCAAACCTGAATAACTTTCACCCACTTGGAGTTGTGGATCGCGTCAGAGAGACACAATTTTAAATGAGTGAAAATTCTAATTAAATGACTTTGAAGGGTTAAACGGTTAAGTGAATCGCTATCCCAGTAAGCACAAAACATTTGTATAACATTTATACAATGTTGGGCCAAAGTCGAAGACGTTAGGCTGACGTTGTATAAATGGTATACACATGTTTTGTGCTTACTGGGAAGGTAGACCCGTAGATCATTGGTAACGGGAAAGATATATTATCATTAAAGAAATTAAATGGTAGACAAGTGATATGTGTTGCTTTGTAGTGACAGAGAGGAGAATCTAATAAATTGAAACACTGGCCCAGGCTAAAATCATAAAAAATCGGTGATTTTATTTCGGGTTCTTAATATGACCATATGATGTAAACATGTACATAGACTAGAACTGCAATTTTTTATAATTTTTGTGCTGCGCATTCACCAGTTTGGCTAGATATAGAGACGAAATTTCTGATTTCTAATTATTGACAACCATGTCAAAAAATAGGAAATGCGGGAATTTCGTCTCTATATCTAGCCAAACTGGTGAATGCGCAGCACAAAAATTATGAAAATTTGCAGTTCTAGTCTATGTAGGCCTACACATCATATGGTCATATTAAGAACCCGAAATAAAATCACCGATTTTTTATGATTTTAGCCTGGGCCAGTCCCTTTAACCTTCGGAGCGCCAAGCGAAACTTAAGTTGTTTTTAATCTATTTCAGGAGGTCAAGTCAAAGAATTGAGCAAATCACATTATTATTGGAATGAAATGAGTGTTTGGTGATCTAAAATTAAGCAAATAATGAGTATTTTTCAACTACTTGAAGTTGTGGGTCGCTCCTCCAAATACCCAGCAGTTATTGAATCTTAACTTCATTAGTTGGTCTATAACTCACACTGTAATAATAAAACAGATGATGATAATATAATAACCACTGCGTCATATTACTGTCGTGCCAAGTCAAAAGGCAGTAACAGTTTACTTTTCAAGTGACTTGTTACTGCTTTTTGGCTTTGTAGAGTAGTGTGTTTGCCGACAAAAGAACACCCAATGCCACGTTCCCATGTAACGTACACGTGTAATAAGTCTGTTATTTGTGGGGATGTTTGAATGATGATGATGATGCGATATGTATAATAAAATAATTATAATACGATGAGTGTTGTTTAGTTTCCCTTTACAGCTGTACATACAACGGAACATTATGTAAGAGTCTCAGACTCTGGAAATTATGCGCAACTTTCTTTTAATTAGCATTTCAGTACGTGAATAACACGCCAATGAAAAACATATTAACAGATCTAGTTTTAAACGTATTATTATAGACTGGTCCCATTTGAGGGATATCTCGAAAATCCCCTCGACCCCCTCGACCCCCTCGCCCCTCGACCCACGACCCTCGACCCTCGACCCACGACCCTCGAACCTCGACTTAATTTTTTTTTTGCTAGTCTATTTATAAAATTCGGGAAACAATATCAGGTCAAAGTTGGCTCACCGTCTGTGACGACATTAGCTGAACGCCTCATGTATATTTTGAGGAGAGGCAATATAATTATGCTGGCACTTGATTAGGCGTATCGACTGTCATCTGAGTCCCTCCACTGTCCTACATTGACGCTGGCCCAACATTGTTCCAGTCCAATGATAGCTGAGCATAGCAAGCACGAAGCATTGAACCAATGTTAGATTCATGTTGGCCCGACCTCAGTAACGCTGGCACACCACTTGCGATGCAGGTGCCAATGCGTGTGACTGAATGAAGCTGACGAGTGATATGAGGGTGATATGATTGGCAAGTGTTTTTTTACCACCAAAAAACAAGAGGCATTCAATCCCATGCTTGAGTTAAAGTTAGGCAAGCGTCATAAACAGTGACCCAACATTAAAATGTGTTTGGCCAGCTGTAGGTCTATGTGTATTCATAAAACTATAGTTTTATTGTGTATTATCGCGCCAATCTATGGCCACCCAGTAGGCTAAACAAGAGACATTAAACCAACGTCAGGTGAATGCTGGACCAGCGTAGCAGACAGTCAGCCAACATCACTTGATAGCCAGGTTAGCATCACAGTAGGCCTATAAGTTTCCTGAATGGTATTATTATACAAAAGTTATAATTATATAAACAAACAAAAACTTTTTTTTAAATAAGTCGAGGGTCGAGGGTCGTGGGTCGAGAGTCGTGGGTCGAGGGGCGAGCGGGTTGAGGGGGTCGAGGGGGTTTTCGAGATACCCCCATTTGAGAGAGTTTGTGGTAACAATTTGGGTTCAGAGCAGAAAATTGAGTAAACCCTAATAGCCATATCTAGCTCTCCTAATAATGTCATTATAAGTATTAGTGATCGTAAAAGCGTTATTATTTCACCTTCAAACACCATATCCATGATATCAAGGTCAAAAATGACCATTAGTTATCACAGTGAAAATTTAACTTTTTCATAAGTGGTCCAATAGTTACATGTGATATGCTTTAGGGCGCAGTATCCATTCTTTCTTAGTATCAATAATTGCGTTATGGGCATCAGGGACATTAAAAACCTTATTCTGTGACTTTCAACCTCCACTTAGACGTCAGAAATGATCACAAGCGATGACAGGGTAAATATTACTTTCATAGGTGGTCCAATAGTTACATGTGTTATGTCGTTTCTCACTAATTTTTTGGTTCTGAATCTATTTCTTATCTGGGTATCAGTTATCCGATATAATTAGCTGTAATGTGTCATTTTCACGATTGTGGTGACTGTGAATCTGCTTGTGAGCAAACAAGTACAATTGGAGTCCTTGGTCCTCGGGATCTTTCAAATTCAAAATGGACATAGCTAAATTTCAAACTTTGAGAATGGATAGAATTAAAATATGAATACAATCGTTTCTTATACTGTTTCATATCTGAGACATACCAATACCAATACTATTTTGTTTTTTAAAACCAGATAACATGTCGCTCACAATGCTATATTCATTCCTTTGGAGACGTAAAGCCCACGTACTATCATCACGTTCTCTCGTATCGTGTTTGCTGGACCCGTTGAGTTGCGACGGTGGGACAGCATTGGTTCAACTTCGTGTGTTTTCCGGAAGCGCTTTTATCAAGTTAATTAACATTTAGGTGCTCTGTGGCTACCCTTTGTATCAAGGTACATTTTGCTTGTGCAAAATAAAAGGTTGATTCATCAATGGCAATGTGGACTGCATAATCATGGCATAAATGTTCCGTTCTTGTAGTATAATAGGCCTATCCGAGAAGTAGTCAATGTTGAGGCAGACTTGGGGCCAAAGTACTTGGTACTTCGGTATTCGGTACTCGAGTATCGATTTTGCAGTACTCGTCGGTACTCAGTTCTCGTACTTTTAAAAAGTACTTGTACTCGTACTTGTACTCAAAAAATGAAAGTACTTTTAACGAGTACTTACGAGTACTTGACGAGTACTAGTCATCTTAAATTGATTCAAAATAGTTCAAAGACAAATCATAAATCATTATAGCGGGGTATAGAACACTCAGTTAATGATTCGTTTACCATCCGTTTAGAAATTATAATTTTATTGAAAAATGATTTAATTAATACTTCAAAATTATTTCAAACTAGTCCAATTACTTAAATGAACTTATAACAAAAGTGCACCTTTTTTACAATATCATGCTGCTAATTGCTTGTTCTCCCTTGTATATACTACTATCCTCGTGTAGTTCACAAGATAATTAAAGAGATGTTCATAAAAAAAAAGACAAGAGACGTGTCTCTGGAAAACAGGAATACATGTAAAGTGGAAAAAAGAAGGCCTCAACGCGGTATATAATGTGTGGTGTTGCTGTTTATTTTTAAAGTACCATTATAGCTATTTCGTTATCGTCGTCAGATGGAAAGGAAAACATATGAAAGACCGCACTGAAGTGCCCTATCGCGGTATGGGTGCGTGACGTAGCGATACCGCGGTATTTTTATTTTAGATACCGCGGTATAGGCAGCTGATTGCGGTGAGCAAAGAAAAAGAAGGCCTCAACGCGGTATATAATGTGTGGTGTTGCAGTTTATTTTTAAAACACCATTATAGCTATTTCATTATCGTCGTCAGATGGTAAGGACAAAATATGAAAGACCGCACTAAAGTGCCCTATCGCGGTATGGGTGCGTGACGTAGCGATATTTACATGTCTTACATAGTATTTGCACAATATTGGCCCAATTGCGTAGACACTCAGCCGACGGTTCCCCAGCACCGGACAAATAATGTCACGTGAGTGAACAAGTAGTTTATAACTGTTATCTTATAAAGCAGTTGAGACTAAGTGGTGTGGACTAAGATATATTGACACTGCCATAGCTCATACAACTCTGTACCAATGTTGTGTAAGTACCAAAAAACACGACCGCGACAACGCGTTGTCTTATACACAGTGACCTTACAATGCCGGGCCAATGTCCAAGACATTGGGCCAAGAATGAAACAGCATTGTACCGAGAAGACTAACACTGTTCAAGCACAGATGACCACAGTAATTAGACGGCAAACATCACCCTTTAACTGCGGGACACGACTATTATTTATATGTCATTTTTACAAATAATTTGTAAAGCGGTCCATCCAAAAAAAATCGGATCGCTGTACATAGGCCTACAAAAAACAAGAAAAAAATTAAAGTAGACGAAATTATGCACAAGTTTACAAGACGTCAGGTGTCTAGCGAACTAAACAACTCTAAAATGTACAATATACATTGCGTCAGGTATCCAGCAAGCAGCGGATAAGTCAAAAAAAATTGTATTTGTCTATTTTTTAATATCGTGATTATGTAGTTTGTCATTTGAAGCTAGAAATCGAGTCAGCAATTATAGCTACAAATGAGATAATAATATAATTGAACACGTTAATGTCGCGTAAGGGTTAAAGGTGTGAGGTTACATAACGAGTCAATTGTAGGCCTACGGCGGCTTTATATAACCCTTTCCGTCCCCGAAATGTGGTGAAGGACCGGGTATAAAAATAAATACAACAGTGAGGTGCTCCTCCTATAAATCGCATACAAATATAGTTTTAAACTATTATATAATAGGATAGTGTATCAGCGTATGCCAGGGCTGAATTTTGTAAGGATATACATGTTTAATGGTAATACATTTGATTTTATATCACCAGCAACTAAAGTGTGCCTGTTATCACAAAACAATTATGTAGTGCAAGTTCTGTTTACTTTACAAGTGGGCAGATACTGCCTTTTTGATTTTCAGGGCAGAATTGTGATCGGTGTACCCTTATTAGCCTTGATCTTTTCTATGACACAATGTGTGTTCAGGCTCATTTAAACGTTTTTTTACAGTGGCGGCCAAATGTTGCCGGTACTGGCCCAAAATTTAAACATCATTAGTAGTGCAAGAGCATTGGTGAAAAAAACACAGGAACCTGGAATAAAATTGCAGAAAGCTGATTTTTTCAGGAATGATACCTGGACATCTCCCTAGACGAATTCCGAAGATGCCCCAAAAATCCCCCTTGTGCATTTTTTTTAATTCAAGATGGCCGCCACCATGTAACGCCATTTTCGAAAAACAGGGGTATACCCTAATTCCTCACCTTTGTAGCTAGAAAAAAAAATATTTTGGTGTCTCTACTTATGTTTTAAGGCACAAAGAGTTGATCCAGAGGATCAGAAATGATATCAGCACTTTTCTCAATACCAAAAATCCAAGATGGCCGCCATATTGTTCTGATTATGTTAAGCGATCTCTTAAAAAAACACGAAAATATGAGATATCTATCTCGTTGTTGAACCTAAAATGAAATTTTTGGCCAAACCCATGGAATCTAGCACTTATTTAGATCACCATTATTTTATTATATTGAATTTATCAACATAAATCCCACATAGTAGTTAATTTATTAATAACACCATGTAACGCCATTTTTTTTTAAAGGGGTATACCCCAATTCCTCACTTTTGAAGTTTAAACAATGATTTTGGTGTCTCTACCTATGTTTTAAAGTACAAGGAGGTTATCCAGATGATCAGAAATAATATCAGTACTTTTCTTAATACCACAAATTCAAGATGGCCGCCATAATATTTTATCAAGCGATCTCTTAAAAAAAACGAAAATATGCGATAACTATCTCGTTGTTGAAACTAAAATGTATTTTTTTAGCCGAACCCATGGAGTCTAGAAATTATTTAGATGACCATATTTTGTTATATTGAGGTTATCGACATGAATCTCACATGGTACTTAATTCTACCATGGTGGGTGACGCGTGTTTTCAAACTGTTTTCCCACTAGAAATGTAGATTGAGATTTGTCAAGTTAACAAATTAATCTCCGATAAATAATGAAATTATTGCGTTTCAATCATCCGAGCTGTCAGTTTCTACATGTTTGGCAAATACAAAAAGAGCACATCGTTGTACAATAGTCTAGATTTGTGAGACCCCCCCCCCCTTTGAACAAGCCACTCTGCACTCGCAACTCACTCTTTTTTGAACTCTTTCTGGAGCGACTGCTCTTTCAGTTTGCGTTGATCACAAACGACCACGAGAAAAAATCCGTTCCCAGACTGTAGATTCCACCCCCTCCTGTACAGAAAAATATGCTCTGTATCATAATGGAGTTTAAACACGAGGCATTCATCCAAAGCTGTTTTAATATTGGCTGACCGTCTTCGACGCTGGCCCAAAAATTAAACAGAATTGGATTAATTCCCCGTGTTGGCTGGGGCAGTAGGTGACGTTGAAGGGAGGCTTTCTAGAAAAAAATCAATTACAAGATAAGACTTGCGCCTCACACGTTACATGCACATGACATCTTTGATAATCGTCCTGTAACAATGCTCTTTTAAATACTTACCTTTGTCCATGATCTGCGAATGTCAATATGTTTAATATCATGAAACATATCATTTAAATATCAAGATATTACATTTTGAATATTAGGATATCTATATTTCGTAATGAAGTTATGCCATTGTATGGTGTTGTAATGAGATGATTTTACATCAGAATATCGGAATATGACATTAAATTAATTGGATCTTTAATTGGATCTTTTTATGTCACGATAATAGGAGGACAAGACACATTAACGTCGTGATTGGTTGTGTAATGTCCAAATATTGCTCTTTATTATAGTAAAATGACGTTATGATGTCTGGATACAGCTTAAAAATGCAGGGTATGGTGGTTAAGCATCACGGTATGGTATTAAAGTGACAGGATCTTTTAGTGCATTGTCACGATATTATTATAATATCATAATATAGCATATTAACATCACAATTTGACATTTTAGTTTAAGAGGAAATGAGAATAAGAGAGGGTAAGGACACATGCTGTTCAAAGAGCATGTGTCTCAACCCTATCTTAGTTTCCATTTTATTGAATCTTCCGAAGTGCTTTTGTTGCTGGCAGTTTTGGAGTACCGGTATTTGAGCAATGTAGAGGCCTTTACTTCTGAGTTATATTGCCATATATATGTTGAACTGACTTGTGCCATTCTGATATTGGAATGTTCTATGTCGATTCTGTATTACCATATGGTAACGTGCGTCTCTCAACATAATGTTATTGAAATGTTATACCTTGACATGACAATATAATATCCTGCCATTAAAATGCCATATCCAGACTTAAAAGTGACATATCCTGACATTCTATGGTCACATTAAACTATTGTAGTGTCATATTCAGTCATTATAATGTCACATTAGAATGCCTCCAAGCCCGCCATATCTTGATTTGATAATGTCATATCCTATCATAAAAAATGGAATATCTTAACATTCGAATCGTATTGTGTGATATAAAAGGACACAATTTGGACATTATAATAAATACCATCTCATGACGGTAAAGTGTCATATTCTGATAAATTACAATCCAATATCCTGGCATGATTATGCCAGATCCTGACTTCGAACTGTTTTTTATGTTTTCCCTATTTTAATGTCATAATCCGACAAGTATATTATACAATATTCGATATTAAATAGCATGTTTGTCATTATAATGACACATCATCACATTACAATGCTATATTATGACCTCAATGTGCCATTTCATCAATGTATAAAGTCATATCATAATATTCAAGTACCATATCCTAATATTCAAATGTCATATCCTTACATTAAGATAGTGATGTTAAAATGATATAATGTATTTCGTGATAATATGATGCCAGATCTTTTCATTTTAATACAGCAACGTGATGTTTAGCCACTATACACTGCCTTTATAAAGCTTTATTGAGCCAGCATAACGTGATTTTGCTATATCAAACACCAATGTTTGGACATTATATTACATATCATGATATTAAAGTGTCATATCCTGATATCATATTCATATATCCTGACATAAAACTATCATATCCTGACGTTAAACTGTCACATCCTCTAATTTGATGTCATATTCTGACATTTAAATGTAATATCACATTGCAATATCATACAATGTCATATATTTATTACGTAATATACTAATATTCAAATAAAATATCTGAATATTCTAATCTTTAGTCCAAGGTATTTATTACCATTTTCAGGAAATTGACCCAATTACGTAGGCCTATAGATGGCCAAACTCCGCCAGTAAAATGATGTGATTTAAAACATTTTCTTATTTAGTAGTACGTCGTACATGTAAATGACCAACAGTCTCGTAGGACACGTGTTCAAGCTGGTGTAATATTGTACTTAGCTCTGTTATTATGTACATTCACACAAAATTAGCTAATATTCATATCCTTTTTATATAGGCCTACTATATAAAATACCTACATTGGAATTAGTCGTTGGGTGTTCTTACGCTATCTCAAGCTTCAAATGAATGAAAATACCCCTATATTTAAAAATTAGACATGTTAGAATTTTTAATCAATGATTTCTGACATATGATATTTTGTAAATTTGATAAATCTATATTTATATTCCCATATAAAAAAGCAGTTGGACATCGCTTAATCGCCCTTAATGGCACCTTCGCTATCAGAGCTTACCAATATGGCAGCCATGTTGGATTTTGTGTTGATAAGCACATTCTATTAAAAAAATTGGTGATGAAAATATATTCTAGATTCCATGGCTTAGAAAAAAAATTTCAACAACATGATAATTATGGCATGTAAGTGATTTTCTGAAGGGGGGGGGGGAGACGATTGACATAGTGGTCGCAATCCTAGATTTGTGGAGATAAGAAAAGGACTGATATCATTTCTGATCATGTTGATGAGCTTTTTGTGCCCTAAGACATGTGTAGAGGCACCAAAATATTTTTTTTTAACTGCAAGAGTGAGGAATTGGGGTATACTCCTGTTTTTTTTTTTTTAAATGACGTTATATGATGTTACATAACATTAAACTATGTAGGATTTATGTTGATAAATTCAATATAATAAAATATTGGTGATCTAAATGAGTGCTAGACCCCATGGGTTTAGAAAAAAAATGCATTTTAGGCTCAACAACGAGATAGTTACCTCATATTTTCGTTTTTTTTAAGAGATCGCTCAACATACTCAGTATATCAATATGGCGGCCATCTTGGATTTTTGGTATTGAGAAAAGTACTGATATAATTTCTGATCATCTGAATGAACTCTTTGTGTCCTCAAACATAATTAGAGACACCTAAAAAAAAAAAATTAACAGCAAAAAGGAGGAATTATGGTCTACCCCTGTTTTTTAGAAATGGCGTTACATGGTGGCGGCCATCTTGAATTAAAAAAAATGCACAAGAGGGATTTTTGGGGCATCTTCGGAATTCGTCTGGGGAGATGTCCATGTATCATTCTTGAAAAAATCAGCTTTCTGCAATTTTATTCCAGGTTCAACCCTAATGCTCTTGCACTATAGGACTACTGCAAGTTTTCAAGCTAGCGTGTTTTGCAACGTAAATCTTTAGACACAGACAATTTATATATGTATTTATTTATTAATTATGATTCGCCAAATAGTAGGCCTACATGTAGCGTAGAATACTTTGTGCACTGATAAGAAAATGCAATATTATACTATTGGCTGGGACATGGCATCAGATATGCAATATCAATAATACACCGGTCCCATAAAATATTATTTTCATCACTCATATATTTCTATATGTCACCCAATCTGGCAAAAGGAGTCGTAATTTTTATATTTAAAGATTGGAGTTATTAAGATATATCCCGCACCTACACAAAATTACCTTTAAAATGGTATATCACATAGCTCCGTAGCGTGTTCAACTCCAAAAATATGCCTCGACAAACTCAGAAAAATATGAAGTCTGAAATTGCGTTATTTTGAGAAAATGGCATTTGAAGTTCAAAAAGGCAATTTGTGCACTTTTGGAAAAGACCTCACAATATTGTATTAAATAAACTAAATAGAAAAAATATTCTTTACCACCCCCATTTTCTTAATAATCGTTTGCCAAAGAGCGACTTAAGATTCATTTGGCCAGATCGGGTCACATATATCAAAATGAAGTAGCATTGGTTATGATATCATAATCATTTTTTTTATTGAATATATTTCATGTAATTAATTAGAGTTTAAAACTCAAGTAGTCGGTACTTGTACTCAAGTACTTTTTAAAGTACTTGTACTTGTACTCAAGTATTTTTGAAAATCCAGTACTTGTACTTGTACTTGTAATTTTTTCAAGTACTTGTACTTGTACACGAGTACTTTTGTCCAGTACTCGCCCCAAGCCTGTGTTGAGGCAACATAATTATGCAAGGGGAAACTAGTTGAGCAGAAACAATATATTATGTCACTGAAATAGATAATATAGTTGTGGTAGATGCTCAGCTGGTCAAATAATTCAATTGTATAATTGTATTCAAGATGTATATATGTATTTTCAATAAATAACAATGTTTTTTGTCATTTGAAGCTGGAATTCGCCTCACTATTGATCAAATCAATTATTGTACGGGCACCCTTGCTGTAGTGTGAACCACAATGTATGGTGGTTACATCCACTTACAACCAATAAAATAAAAATGCGAACAGTACGGATTTGAACACATTACCTCCAGGTTACGAATTCAAGAAAAAAAGCAGCATACGATATTATTATGTTATTTTATCATAATTATAACGGACAGATTAAAATGTATGCATTATACGCATTTATATGCAGACAAAACATTTTATCATCAACAATATGCAATCAAATTACATTTGGAATATTTTATTACAAAAATATTGTATTATATTATTTATTTCAATTGTATGAACCAAATAGCACTAAGCCCTATGAGCGCTAGTAGAGGGGCTCTTCAAAGCAAGAAAATAAAACATACAGTCACAATATAAATACAAGACAAACAAGATAGGTATAAATCACAGGAAGGTTAGATAGGAAAAGAGAATACATGTAGAAAGTAAAATATATATTTTTATTAATTTGCACAATTTAGCTGAATCTATTAAACGATCTGATAGATTTTTGCCCACATCTAATTATCGAAGCATTTCCTGGTAAATAAATCATCAGATCCTTTTAATAAAATAATAGTCAGTCAGTTTGCATCAAGCGTAGGCAAAAGTGAATGGTGTGTGTTTAGTGTGATGAAGTAACGTATGGCAACCAGTTGCCCGGTCTTTTGTACAGCATAATGAGGGCATTTAAGTAGGAAATGATGAGTGACTTCTCTGGCTCCACGGGAACAATAAGGCGTTTCAGATGAGCCATAGGGAAAGAGAAGTTTAGTTTGGTAAAAACGTCACGGTACCCAGTGTATAGGCTATATGATTCAGTGGTGGTGAAGATCGAAAATGTGATTTCAATTTATTTTTAAAGATATTCAAACTGTTTGAATGTCTCACATCGATATCAAGGCCACCTCAGTGTCTTATAATTGATGACAAAAAAATATTTTTTGAAAAGTGATGTATTGCACCTGGAGAAATGGATTATTAAATCAAAATCACATCAAACATAAATAGTACACTTCTTGCTATTTGTGTTTGTTAAAAATCACATTTTTTATAATAATTATAATTTTTTTATAATAATACTATAAATGGATTTACCAGTCAAAATTCCACGAAATGAGGTATTACACAATCATGTTCCTAGCATTATTTGCAAGAAATCATATTTTCGTGTATTTAACGTTCGATTTGACCTTTGACCTTGAGGATGACCTTGAATCATAAAAATAATATATGAAATTGATTCTCCAGGTGAGATTACACGAAAAAGAGGTATTACACTTGTTCCTAGCCTCATTTTCTGAAAAAAATCATATTTGACCTTGGAGTTGACCTTTGACTTTGAATTTTGCCTGGTTCCGCATCGAATATTTCTTAAGATTTTTTAATATGTTAATCTGGATGTATTGTGAAGCTAAAACACCTAAAATTATAAGGTTGCAATTTGTTCAAGGTCAAATGACTTTTTGACTGGACTATTTGTTATAAATTGATACAGTAAATTCGGCAGTGTTTTCTTGATCTATTAATCTGTGAGGTTTTATTTATTAAATTACGGGCACTTTAATTGTATTTAGTCCAGGAGTTAATTTTTGTAGGGTCTCTAGTAAGGGAGTTCATTCAACCTGCGTACTATCTACAGTCTCTGACTTGACAGAATCATAGAATGGACCTTCAGCAACAACCCCAGGTGATATTAATCAAATTGTGGTATTCGTTTTTTCCATCTCCCCTTGGCCAGTCTCACACGAGTGCATACCGCAGGAGCCTGGCCGTATCGAGTACTACAATCAGTTATTTTGTCTACGTGGTCATCTTGGGGGTATGTCTAAGATTCAAACCTCATTGGATGTTTCAGATTAATAAAAATGTCATAAAAGGTCGCGAAGAATTGACCTTTTGTTCATCTCTCATACACAGTCACATGTTTCCGTTGCTAGATGTATATTATATAGACAAGTTGGGAATCTCTCATTTGGACAGTGACGTGTACTGAATTTCGTGGTGGCGGCCAGTAATCATATAGTGACCGCCATTCAGGGAGCTGGGAACACATTGACATCAGCGTGAGATTCCGAGCTTATCTATCTATCTGATCTATCATACCAATGGAAACAAGCAAGCTATGCTCTCAGCCACCTGTCAACGCCTGCTCAAGGGCTCTCTGATTGGCCGGTCTTGTGACGCGCGACATTCAAGGTATCTGGCTATTTAAAATAGTTGCAACCTATGCTCGATAAAGCAAGGTATCGCACTGCGTGCTCGTTGGTAAGATAACTTGTGGAAGATGTTTTTTTTGTACATGCCATTTTCTAACATGGGGTGTGTGTTCCGCTGTGTCTGCAAAGTGAAGGTCGAGTTGGGAAAATAGCCATATCTTTGCAATGAATGGACCAATTCTTAAAATGTAGGTATCAATACACTCAATGTTAAATTATCTAACTGTCCGTCTGGCCTTATGTAAGATTATCTATTGTAAGAACATACTAACTTTCACTAAGTCACATCTCAATAGTAAATACTCTATGATTTTTTTCTAAAATCTTTAGAATAAATAAAACATAAATTATACTAACTGTATTGGCTAAGAAAGCTTTATATTACCAAAATGAACAATATCTTGGGGAAAAGGTAAGATTAAATTTGCTTCCACGGGTATAACTTTAATGGGACAGAGGTCATTTCGTTCTGTATACGGTCCTTGTGATTTTTTACATATTCTAGACGTCATTGAAACTCTCAAACATATTTAGATATAAGGGGTTGGGCTTTTATTGATCAACTTCATATTTTGCACAAGCCTTGACCTAGAGGGTGGCCAACGAGCAGATAAATATAAATAAATATGATCATTGATTTCCCATAATTAACCAAATTTCCCCCCTGATTAGCGCTAAAACATCTGCTCAGCCGAACCAATTCTGTTATAATGTTGACCCACTGTCGATGAAGATTGGCCAACATTTTACCGGAATTGGTTCAGCATCTCGCGCTGGCTGGGTAAAAGCACGACACGGCCTAACGCGATAATTGTCCATTTTTACTTTTTCAAGAGAGCAGGTGGACATATATCGCTGTTGATAATCGCGCGGTATTAAAATGGACGAGTCCAATTTCATAACACCCATGAGACACAAAAATAGTCGCACAAAGCCTGCTGGCAGTGAGGGCTCATCAGCTACAGGTAGTAACAGATCTACTGCAGGAACCAAGCCTGCATGATGTCAGAATTGGTCACCTTTCTCCAACCTTCTGACAAGGTAACTTCACAACTGATTGTTTTCAATTGTTTTCATGTTTCATATCTTTACAATAGTTGTTATTCTGTCCTGTACTAATATATAAAATTATATATTGTGTTGTCTCACTAATTGTTGGCTTACTAATTAGCAACCTGTTAATTTACCTGAAACGCAAGCAGCCAGTTAAATAAATTTCAACATCCGTTGACTCAAGTATGGTATTCTACCCCCTAATTTGAACACCGACCGAATGACGGCGATGATTGACTGATCCCGTCATGTCAATTTTTAAATTTTGGCTAACTGTTCAATTCATAAATTCATGAATAGAGCTTCGTGAAGTGATAAAAAAGTCACATTAGGCCTAATTAGTGCCTGCATGGACACGCTACAAGAATAAGTTTTCAGATTAATTTTAAGAAATATTTTAAACATGTTGTACTACGCTTTCCCAATAGCCGCTTCTGTTGCTGGGACAGTATATACCTCCGACGTTGGGCCGACGTTGTACAAATGTTGTACACATGTTTTGTGTTCGCTGGGTATACAACGGACCAATAGCAAAATATAAAAAAACAGGTCACCGAAATAAATTGATATAAGTATTTTGCGAAAAGATGTTCAGCGAATCCAAAAATTCAATTTTGAAAATGCCCTGTTGAAAACCTGTTGTGATCTGCCAGTGGTAATCATGGTTTTTATCCACCACAACGCTGAAATATTTTTGTATAAACCATAGAGAACAAAGGGTTTTTTCAATTTGAAATCATCATAAATGTCTCGGCTAGATCTTTCCGCTTCGTTTGAATATCTATGATATCGGTCTGCGACCATTATAAATTAATTCTTTCAGTGCGGGGATCGACTTTAGACGTCTTAATCTGACGTCTATAGTGACCAATAATTATATTTGTCAAAGGATCAATTGCATATGGCAGTTCTGCACTTGGTTAATAATAATAATAATTATACTTTTTTTTATAAATAATAATAATAATAATACAAATAATACTTTATTAAAATTTACAATTAATTTGTGATAAAATAATACAAGCACTAACCAAATAAATATGTAAATAAAATAATTTAAAAATAGTGATTAATTTTTAGATAATATAATAAAAAGTATCATTTCTATTGTGAATACTTAATACTACAATATTTGAATAAATAATAAGTAAAATAACAAATTATTTATAATTTAGTTTTAAGTGTTTTTTGATATAATACGAGCAGACAGACAGACAGACAGATATTTTATTGACAGAAAGAAAGTCAATCCAGACTTATTTGTCATAGAAATAAGAGAAAGATATGTAGGCCTACATGTATATACAACATTGTTAATTTTTTAAAATCATATGACAATATACATAGTATGGCATACATATCTAAAATCATGTTAACTGGCATAGCCATAAGAAACACTGGGTATTACGATAACATAAATGACTGTTACTTAAACTAAAATTTAAAGGCATTGCCAGGATAACATATAGTTTATCATTTTGTTCCCCGCACCAAAACCAGAGATAAAATAGCTTCTATGTATGACATGCTAATTATATATATAGTAGCAAAAAAGACACTCTGGAAAGCGTAGAAACCTAAAATATATACAAGTGCAAGAGCTATGCTACAGTGATTGGAGTATGCATCAAGACAATGTTAAAAATTACACGATATTTAAAAAATAAAATATTATATCATGCAAGTACAATCAATGTGGCAATCCGCGAAACAAGTAGCCCCGAGCCATGTGACCATGCAAGCACAGTCGCTATGAGCTCGGCGATTCCCTGATATTGACTAGTGGTGCGAACTTGACAACGTAATAACAGTAATAACAGTAATATTACCGAAACACAAATATATACATACAAATACAAGTTGGATATGGTGGTTCATCGACTGCCATTAAAGTATAGCATCAGAACCATCCATATTATCGAGTGTTGCAGATTTTGTGATGTAATAACAATAAAAATTACGGATAATAATTATGTGTGTCATTCACGCACGACATGGCACTCACACAATAGCATTAAGGTTTATTTAATTACCTAGTGATTTATTATCCATATTGCACAAAAACATTACAGCTCATTTTAATTCACGATATTGTTTAGTTCATACCACTTCACTCACGACCTATTTAGTACCACATACGCGGAGTTACAATCAAAGAAAAACAACCCCGACCTCATAGAGAAATTCAGTTGACTTAGCAACTCTGAAATCCCCCATAAGGCCCCACCTCGTCTGATAACAAAGGCGACGGAAACGTCCCTAACAGGTCCCTAACCGGTCCTAATAAGATCCGAGAGCAACAGCCGTCCTGATATGTGGTAATACCTAAGTCAGATCATGACGGCATGGTAATATGGATAATAGAGCGACAGGTGATTGTTCTACATAAAAATGTAACGTTATAACAATAATAATGACACATAATCATGAAAATATTTTTTTGCCAGTCACGCAAGGCACGACACGCATACAAAATATTTCAGCTTGAATATGAATTTACTTTTATTATACTCAATATTTTAACCCTTAACTTATTTAAAACAACCATAGATAATTTTTGCTAGCGACTTCACCACTGTTATGTCTCTAGATGGCATAATTTGTAGAAACATATCATTTGTTGGTTGCATATTGATAATTCCGGCTACAGAATTAAGCAAGATATCGCGTTCATTGTTCATGGCATTACAGTCGTCAATTTCGTTTGATTCACACCTTGTGCATATTCGTTGGTTTATTGGAGTTATTGGATTATTGTATCGTCCTCTCTCTATTTTTAAATCATGTGAGCTCATTCTATATCTCGTCATTACTGTTATGAGGTGGTTCCCCTTTATGTTTAAGATGTATGGCTCCACACACAAAGATTTTTTCGCTAATGAATATGTGCGCAGCTTACTTGAACTCTCGATATCTTGTCTCCACCGCTGTGTAAATATTCTAACAATTGAATCTTTAAAGGGAGGCATGAATTTATTTGTATTGCCAATGTGCTGCGTCTCCCAAGCTTGGTCTAGCCCGGTTAGTTCAAGGACAGATCGAATACGCGAGCACCAGTTTGTGAATCCAGTGCCATTTAGCTCAAGTAGCATATTGTAGGCATTTCTGACAGGGTGGTTCTGAAATAGGTCTAGAATTCAACACCAATCTTTTACAGCTTTAATATGCTGCCTGGTAAGCAATGGAAACCGTCCTGTGTCACCATATATTGCAGAGTGGGTGTTTGCTTTCTAAGACCTAGCGTTGATTATATACATTTTAGATGTATTTTTTCCAAATCATTAACACTATCACCGGTATACCATATATCACTTGCATACTCTAATATGGGCAGTATTTGACAATCAAAAACCTTGAATGCAATAACAAGTGACAATTTACCGACTACGGGACGAGATTGTTTGTGTAGAGAAGAAACTGCTTTACCAGCTTGGGAAACGAGATGAAGGAACGTTTCTCTCAATACATTCTTAGAATATTTAGTGCTATATACAAGCCCAAGGTATTTATATTTTTCAGCTATTTCTATTACGTCATCACCATAGAAGAAGTTGTCACATTCTGACGTATGACGTTTGTTAAATACGAGAACTTTTGTCTTAGGAATGCTAACTATTATATGCCACAGAGAAGAATACTTATACAGGGCAGTTTATTGCTTTTGCAATCCATTTGCAGAATCTGAAAAATGGACAAGGTCGTCTGCAAATAACAAGTATGCAATTAATAATAATACCCTCAACTTGATCAAATGATTTGGATATATCCTGCAGAAATTCTGTAAATAATTTGGGGCTGAGTATACCACCTTGCAGGACACCAAATTCGCTTTTTAATATCTCGCTGATGCACGAGTCCCATTTTACACGGCACTCAGCTTTAGAGAACATACTCTTTATTACATTTAAAAAATTGCCGTCTATTCCTCTGCTCAGTAATTTATAGTACAGTGCTGATCTGTCAATATAGTCAAATGCTTTTGTAAAATCAACAAAACATGTATACAGGGGATTTGAAAGACACCTTTGCTTATCTATAATGGCACATAGTATAAATATATTATCAGTTGTCCGGGAGTTACTTCTAAAGCCGGCTTGAAAGTGATCATTATAATTGCATACATCATTTAAAAAAAAACAGTCTGTTATTAAGTACAGATTCAAATAATTTCCCAATGCATTGCATTACTGTAACTTTCCTGTAGTTATCGGGTACGTTATGGTCAGCTTTTTTGTGAACAGGATGAATTATAGGCCTACCAGTGGCCCAACTTGATGGATATTCTCCATTGGCAATAATGGTATTAAACAGTAAAACTAGTGCTGGTAAGAGTTCATTGCAACCATGCTTGTAAAATTCCGCAGGAATACCATCTATGCCTGCCGCTTTTTTTGCATTTTAACTTTCTAATTGCTTTTTGAATTTCGTCTATAGTTATGGGGCTGTTTAGGAACTGTAACAAATTGGATTGGCCATTTTCTACCTTCTCATTAATATCATTTAGGAATGATTTAACTGGCTTTATTATATTATTCATGTGATCGTAGTCAAAATAGTCGACATGAGGAGGGTAGACTTGTTCTTCAAAATATTTCACAAATTGTGACAGGGTAGGACCTTTGGTTGAATTTCTAGGTTTTATTGATTTCCAGAATTTCCAGTAGGAATTTAGATCTTTTGTTCTCATATTTTCAAGCTGACTAAGTTTGACTTGTTGGTAGTGTCTTTTCTTTTTCTGGATTAATTGTTTAAATTGTCGTAACAGTATATTATATTCACCTTGACGTGTGTTAAACTTCTTATGTTTAGCAATATTATTTAAAACATGTTTTGTAGATTTACATTCTTTGTCATACCAAGGGTTGGAAGGAAAGTTATTTTTTTGTTTTTCTTAAAATTTGATTTATGTTGCTTCTTTACAAATAATGGGGATATTGCATTTTCTAACATACCATTGAAAACATCACATAGATTATCGCTACTACACCCTTCAGCTGCGGCACATAGCATTTCTTCAAACGCAACACATGTCTGTTCATTTCAAAGAGATGCTTGGTACTCTATCTTTTTTTCATCTTGCTATATATAAACATTGGAACATGCTGATGAGTCATTAGCATATATGTTCATTTCTAGAAAGCCTAACTCTTTCAATTTTGAATTGAGAATATGGAATTTTATAGGACAAGGATCCGATTCTACTAATTTCGGTAGAACTTTAAATTTACTGATCATATCTATCTTTTTTTCATCTTGCTATATATAAACATTGGAACGTGCTGATGAGTCATTAGCATGTATGTTCATTTCTAGAGAGCCTAACTTTTTCAATTTTGAATTGAGAATATGGAATTTTATAGGACAAGGATCCGATTCTACTAATTTCGGTAGAACTTTAAATTTACTGATCATATAATCTTCTCTTAGTATCACATAATCAATAGTACTTGCTCTCATGGGCGAGTAGCATTAAGCAATAAAATAAATAATGGACACAATCAATAATAGTGATACATTATTATATGTAATACAAAATATCTATATTGGCTTTGACATGTTGAAAATGACCTTTTAAATTAAAATTGACGGTTGCATCCACCTACATTAGTGGGCTGCATATATGAAAAAACCCACCTTAACTTGAAAAATTTGCAACAAAAGGTTTTTCAACGGTTTATTGTAGTATTAGTTGTGCCTAATAACATATCAAAAGTTTACCAAAATCTGTACATGCAAAAAGTATGGCGTCCAAGATGGCCGCCAGATTCCAAAAATTCCAATTATTTGCTCATCTATCATCCGAAATGTCTCATTTTGATGCATTGGCACTTGTTTTGGGACTAATATGGTACATAAACATACACACACCACAGTCAAAATATAAGTTTTGAAATCCAAGACGGCGGACCAAAATGGCCGCCGAACTGCGAAAATTGAAGGAATAAATAAGAATCATTCCATACATAATTTCCTATCTACAATACTACTACAGGAGCTAGCTAAGGTTGAATAAGACTGTCGAGGTCCATTAGGATTGTCTGTGAAATTTGATTATATACTGTCTGGACATAAAAAACGGCAGTTGGTCAATTGATGTGGTCAAAAGTCATAAAAATCAATACAAATTAAATCGTTGTTATATAGACATACTTATACTCAAATCGTCAGAAATTAAATACCGACTACTAATATATACATTATATTGCAAAAAAATGATATAAACAAAATATACCACAAATATATAGGGTCAAAGGTCACAAAAATCAATAAAAATTGGAACTTTGCTGTATATAATTTTCATATGTATACTCAAATTGTCTGAAATTCAAGGCTGGTTACAAATATAATACATTATAAAGCCAAAAATATTATAAAAGAAGACATGCTATTTTTTGTTGTTAAAATCGAAATCTTGACTCATATCGGTTTACACTTGAATATGAGCATAAATTCGCGGTTTTTAATTTAAAAAAAATACTGATGTGACCCATTTCAACTGATGTTTATCCATGTTGCAACGTATACACGCTATCAGCGAAATGCAGATAGGGTAGAGATTTCAGAGTGATGCAAAATGGTGAGTACATTGCTTACACGAGCAAACATTTGGATCGAAAAAATCATTGAATTCATAGAAAGGTCAACTGGGAACTCAATCAAAATAGGGTAACCTCGGGATTATTCATTTAAAATTATAGGTTCAATGGACATATACATGGGTTTTTTTCAAAACGTGCGTTAGGCAGCATATGGGCTACATATGTGTTTTAACACGCTATTCAAAACTGTAAATTGTATACATACACAGATTATAAAACAGTCATGTGCTAGTCGGTTCCAGGAATATTCAATGAAATGTATAGACTAATTAGGCCAAGAAATTAGGATAAACATTATTTAATAATTTCGGAAAAAATAACATTATAACGACTACCCAGGACCATCCCTTTCAAATTACAATAATGTAGGCCAGAAAAATTATTATCACAGTCATTTTGACGCAAGAGCTACAACATTTTAACGTTCTCCACATTATGGTCACACTAATCGCTAATTGAAATTCCAGAATGTTACAAAAAGCGGCTTTAAAACGATTTTGACGATCGTCATTAATAGAAATGGCCGCTATGACATCATTTATTTGCGGTCATTGATTCCAATAATCCGACTGTAACCTAAAAAAAATTGATGTTGCCTGATTTCTGAGTTCTATTTTTTATCATGTTTACCTGCAAAAGTGTATAACTTTGTCGACCCTGTATCCTTTAGTAGTATATTCTAGGGCATATAAAACCAGTGGTCCTAAATTTCAAGTCTGGGGGGATTAGTCACTAGGCCCATTTTCAAAATGTTGCCTCTAACTGTTCAGGTCATCCTAATTTAGCCCAAAATGAGCGGTGGGAACTAAAAATTTAAATATCTCTGGAACCCCTTGGTATGTTTAATAATATTGGTGTTTATTTTTACATATTTTAGGGAGATACTAGGCATACAACAAGATTTGGGGTAAAGATCAAAGGCCGAGGTCATATTCATCGTCAAATTATGCACAAAAACAACAAAACTAATAAATGGTCAATATTATTATATTTGCAACCACCGACTGTAAGCATTAAGTATTCTTTTCCTGGTCTGGTAACACTCGCCGTCTTCAGAAATTGTTATTCTCTCAGCTCATCTCTGTAAAATTTACCCCTATTTTGCAAGGAAAACTCAAATTGTAACACCTCTAAAACCGATTTTGAGAATATTATTCTTTCCTATATATGTTGATATGTCTGGCTAGCTTGATATATATCCATGATCTCATGTATCGGAGTCAAAGGCTATGGTAAATTTTAAAAGAACAATTGTTTACAACACATAATTGTTAACGTTATTCCAAACTACATAGTGTAAAAATCATTGCCCAGGCAGTCTAAAAGATCGCCGAAGTACATAGTTTGCTATATGCCTGAGGGTAAATCCCCTAGCCATGCCCAGAACCGCTTATCGGGCGAACGAAGGAAAACGCCCTTCAATAACCCACCATGCCCTATCACCCCCATCCTCACATCATCATCTGTACATCATTCATCTCATCAATTGACTACAACGTTTTTATCGTATTACATTGTCACTTAAAAGACCTTTGTGCCGAAAAGTGAAGTGAGACAATGATTTACTACTACTACTAGGACTGTATGCTCTCCGTGGCGTTGAGATGACACACGAATGAACAGGTCCAGTGACCAGGGGGTAATATGTAATGAAATACTTGATATCAGATTATAAACCTGCATCTTTACCGTTTTTTTACCTTTGATCCAATATATTTGCGTTACATTTTTTGTTTATATCAGTTTTTGGCAATATAAAGTATATATTAGTAACCAATATTAAATTTCCGACAATATTTGAGTATACATATGACTATATAACGAATATTTAATTTTGATAGATTTTTGTGACCTTTGACCACATATTGAGGTCAATCTGCCGTTTCTTGTGTCCAGGCAGTATATAATCAAATTTTAAAGTCAAGCCTAATGGACTTCGACAGTCCTACTCAACTTGAGCTAGCTCCTGCAGTAATATATAGATGAGAAATGATCTAAGGAATGATTCTTATTATTTCCTTCAATATGTGCAGTTTGACGGCCATTTTGGTCCGCCATCTTGGATTTTATGGTGTATGTGATGTACCCTATGTACCATATTAGAACCAAAACAAGTGACAATGCATCAAAATGAGTCATTTCGGATGAATAATGGGCAAATAATGTGAATTTTAAAGATTTGACGGCAATTTAGGACGCCATCTTAAAAAAAATACTTTTTGCATGATCAGATTTTGGTAAACTTTCGATATGTTATTTAACACACCTTATACTACCATGACTACAATAAACCGTTGAGAAACCTTTTGTAGCAATTTTGTCAGGGTCAAACCATAAATGCTGCCCACTACATGTATTGTGCACCATCTGAGTAACCTATCAAGAGTGGGGGCCTACTATTACCTCCCCATGGCGCAAACAAATTGTAGACAGTCTTTTGGAGAATATTTTGGCTTCTCTACTATTATCAATAAATGTCAAATATTGCCTTGGGAAGATGCATAGAGGGATTAGTCAATCTCCTTCTAGACCTTTATCACAATTATGTGACACAGCCAATAAATGGGATAATCACTTAGTGGGCACCCTTTTTTGTGGAAAGCATTGACGTCACTGGAAACCGCTTTGAATGGATACTCGGTCGGTGAAAACAATGTTATTTCATACATTGATGAAGATATTGCAGGTTGCATCAAGGCTAATGAGTTTCACAGAATAGGCCAATAGACTGATGTTAAAAAAGGCAATACATTGTGTATACTTGCGTCACCTGCGGATCACAACGTAGGTTCGATGCAGTGCCAACGTCGAAGACGTTGACCCAGCCACGAACCAACGTTAGATTACGAAGCTTAACTCTTACAGCGCTGACATATCTTGTGAACACCATGAGCACCAAAGGGTTATTTTCAATTTAAGTCATCATACATGTCTTAGTTAGTTTTGTCGGCTTCATTTGAAAATTGAATACCTATGTTATGTGTCCACGACCAGTGACCACTATACATCTTTAATTAAACCGACAGTCATCTTCAGAATGAGCATGCGTAGGTCGCGTGTATAAGATGTGTATAGGCCGTCAGTATACAGTAGGCCTACATGTTGATTGCATTCAGCTGAGTAGCTATAACCTGATTATAACACTATGGATACTACTCCAACGAGACACTCACTCAACGCTGTTTTAATGTTAGGCATTGAACCAACATTGGAAAAATGTACATTGTTTGAGAAAAAGTCCTCCTGCCCAGCAAACACAACCCATTTGTATAACATTTATACAACGTCGTTCCAACGTCTTTGACGCTGGCCCAACATTGTATAAAGTTGTACAAATGTTTTGTGTCAATACAATGGGTGTCAATACAAGCTTGGGGTAGGCCAGTTTCGACATCCCCACAGTAATAAAGTCAGTTTGTTTGCAAGGCAACGACCAAGTAGGGGGCAGGGATAGGGGCTTTGAATTATTAACTCATAGATGTCGCTTAAGTATATATGAACTTACCGTGATTTGAGAACTTGCTCTTTATGAGGCGTTGAGTATGAAACGCATAATTTAGTGTTATTATGGAATAGGGCCATGGCCTACCTATGGGCACTATTGCATTCTGGGGGACCCTTGTCCTGCGAATTCTGACAGTTCACCATACCTTTTTTTCAGTGCGGGGATTGACTTTAGACGTCAGAATCTGACGTCTAAAGACATCAGATTCTGACGTCTTTATATTTTGACTTTAATCTTCCGTGATAAGTGAGAATTGGATGGGTCTTATGTTATTTGATATTTGCTGATGACAAAAAGATTATTTCGTCTGAATATACATACTTTAGTTTAGGGTAGACACAATGTCTGCATGTTATTACGTCTGTTATGTGATAAAGGAATAAATGGTATAATATAATGGTATTATAGTATAATGCATTTTTCCTGAACTCGTAACCTGGAGGTAATGCGTTCAAATATTTACTGGACCGCATGTGTTATTAGTTATATATGGATGGTGTACATATACACATCTTCAAAGGTGTAGTGTTGCATAATATACATACTTCTCTGTATAATCAAAATGCAGTATCTGCTGACTTGTAAAGTGAGCAGATATTGCCTTTTGGCTATGTATGGCAGTATTGCGCTTTGAACTATATAAATAACCACCAAAATAGTTTGAATGAAAAAATATCTAGACATATTTGAGGATATATAAACAATTACTGTGAACTCGCAATGTCACGTAAACTTGGTAAAATTATATACAGTTATGCCAATATGTATTCAATGTGGGCATATTTGTCTAGTAACTCTTGGCACACAATGCATATTGCAATATAGTTTTAGAAAGTTAATTTAAGCAGGTGAATTTACTCTGTGATGATATTAACATTTACTAATACAGGGACAGTTTAATATCTATATAGTCCTTTTATTGTGCAGCATAAATGTAAGACTTTTTAGTTTTCAAAATATTTTTTTTTCATAACACATTTTTGTTGTCATAAATATTTGTTTAACTGATGCACACACAAATCAGTTTTATAATGTCACATATCATTATCTAATCTTTAATGCGCTGAAATATTTTTATATAAAACATTAGACCAAATAGTTTTTTTTAATAAATGTCTTAGTTAGCTCTTTCTGTTTAATTTGAATACCTATGTAATGGGCCTACGGTCATTATAAATAGTTACTGTTTGAGTGTGGGGATGGATCGAATCTAACGTCTATAGACGTCAGAATATAGCGTCTATATACGTCAGACTCTGACGTCTAAATACGGTCCCCGCTCTGTAGGGATTAAGATAGTACATAGAAGATTACATAGATAGATTACATAGATAGATTACATAGATAGTACATAGAAGATTAATTTTCCACAGGTACTTAAATATGTCGATGTATGACATGCAATTACCTGCTTCGACGAAGAATCAACGTCGCAATAGCGCTGTGTGCCCAATGAGAAGTGTCTCTAAAAAATTAAGGCTGATCTGAAATGTTTTTAGAAGATCCACGTATACCCCTATGACTGACATTATTGTTTTATTTTCAGAAAATGAGCATTTGGAATCCTGTCGAATTGTACACATTGTCTAATTCTAAGATGTCTGGGTGGACTCCATGGCATGATAGTCATTATCTATATTGAAGAAGAAAACTGCTATGATTTGTAAAAATGTAATCATTTCGAGCATTGCAATTGATATAACCTACGCTACGTCACATATAGACCAATTTTACAGTATCGTACTGTAAGCAGGGGCTAATTTGCCACAATCAGGACTAGGCTACTCCGACCCTAGCCTAAAACTACGATGACGTCACGGACAAGGCTTCACCCTAACACATTGCTACACCGTCACAATGCACAGTTAGCTATATGAGAAAGATTCCAAGACAAAGCACATCAACCTTGCTGCGAATAGCACCAGCAATGGCATAAACTTGTGTAATTATACACAGGAGCTGCGTCACATGTGATATTATGGATAATGTAAGTCATCCAGCACTGGAAGAAAGACAGGTGACAGCTCTACCAATCATAGTGACAGATACATTGTTAGAACAAGTGCTCACAGCCGTACTATTCTCAGTATTCTGGATTCATGTGAACGCTGTGAATGGCTTTCTGATCTATCTGATTAACAAGACAAATACTCTGTACGATAACGTGCATTACACACTACTCTCTGTATACCTGGTGTGTGACATCATAGCTACTAACGTTCTTTGCGTTCAAGTCCTACCAGCAACCATTACGAACAATCTGCTGGTTTTCACTGCCTATTATTGTCGCATTTTGTCATCCATTGGTATAGCCACCTATTGTACATCTATTTATATGTTAGCTTACATTGCTTTAGAAAGGTTATTATTCTTTAGATATCCATTGAAATACAATAGGTATTTCACCAAGAGCAAGATCATAATCACTTTTCTGGTTGTGTTTTCGTTGATGATGATTTTCAGCATTGTAGTTGACGTGATCTATGTAAGGAGACCTGTCGCGGTATTCATGACATGTGTAGTAGTTGAAGGCTTAGGACATCTTTTACAAGGTGCTGTTATCATTTTGGTGTATGTACCAACCATGGGGATCAGTATTTTCACTTTGATCAATTTAGGTATGCTGGTGAAAACACACCAAGCCCGAATTTATCCAATGACTGACAACATTGCGATTAAACAACCCATACACAATTTTTTGACCAGAGTAAGAAAACACATCAGATTACTACTTTCCATATCCGGTACGTTCTGGCTCACCATCATCCCAGGCATGTTGATCCATATTAATATGTCTTCCAGTGATGCAACTTTCCAAGACATAAATACTCGTAGCAACATGACTATGTTTCTGCTGGCTAAAATCGGGAGGCTCTTGAAGACCATCATTCCCTGCATGCTAAACCCCTTTATCTACGTCTATCTTCTTCCTGATCTCAGACAGGCCGTGACCGAAATATTACGTTGGAAATAATAATGCCTAATGGACACATGCAGGGGCGGACCCAAAATTTATAAATGGGAGGAGGGGGTAACATAGGAATTTGGTTGGATTCGCCAATTGTATTTGTGGATGTGAAACAATGATTTTTTTTAGTCGGCCATACAGGTTATGAATGTAGGTAAAACTACGTATTCGACGCTGGCGCAACACTAAATTAGCATTGGCTACAAGGGGCACCAGACCCCCTGTTCAAATGGAACAGCCCTTATTAGTCAAAAGAGCCGTATGCTCTTTTGAACCGCATCGAGTATATTTTGAGTTTCAAATACCGATGTATGCGGAATTTAGAACGATATATAGACAATTTTTAGTGTCTCAGAAAGATGCGCGAGGCTGGTTCACCATTCAATATTCAGATTGAGAAAGTGTGAAGTTGGTTCAACATTCGCCAATTTATATTATTATTACAAACATTCTCAATTCTCGAAAAGTCCCCTGTCAACCACAGAGAAAAAAATCCGGAAGAATAAGCAAACGAAAAACTTTTGGTACCTTTGGCACAACAAAGCCTTCCCTCGCTACAGCACCTAGTTTACCATAACCAGGTTCTTCACATTTCTCGAAACGTCCCCTATTCTAGGTGCTTTTGTATAATTTTGTGGTTGTGCTCATTTTGTCATCAATGAAATAAATTTACAGGAGTGATTATGATGAATATGATGTTTTAATAAAATTGCATTGACACACGCGTAGCATGTGTATGCACGCACGCACGCACGCACGCACGCACGCACGCACGCACGCACGCACGCACGCACGCACGCACGCACGCACGCACGCACGCACGCACGCAGGCACGCACGCACGCACGCACGCATATTTTAAAATAGTTGATCCCCGTTTTGTCAAATGGGAATAATTTCCACTCAATTGAATCCCGTCAGCGATGCACAACTTTGTGTGAGTGAAAATTCCAGCTATAGGTCAGATAGGTAATTATGTTAATGTGTATAAGTACCATGTTATAAAATACATATTGATGATTAAAGGGACCCCTTGGGATGAGACATTTTCAATGTTGTCAATTTTGAAAATTTAATTTATATGAGGCTATGTAGCCTACTGATCTTAACTGAAAATACGAAAAAGTCAAGAAACAATTTTAAAGCACTGAAAAAGAGTGAAATAGTTGTATTTCCAGGTCGTATATTGCCATGTAAACAAAACAAGTCAGCAATATTCAGCACTTTAGATCACATATTCCCACGCATCAGACGGTAAGATCAAACCAGTCCCCGCTAATTGGTGTCTCATAGTCAGGACACGGGAGTACACACCTGCAGCACTGATTGTCTACCCAACGCTGGGCCGATGCCATCAGCATGTGGCCCAATGCTGTGAAAACATTCAATCGTCCTTCAGTTATACAAATAGTTTGTTTGGGTTTCTTCTGGTTTCATAGAAATGTTGATTACAAATATTTGTAAAAATATAAAAATTCTGAAAAAAATAAAAACATGATCCGTGGGATACACTACTTCAGTACGGAACTAAAAACGAAAACTGATGTCATCTCAAGGGACTGCTTTAATAAAAAAATTCTAGGTCACACTGCCTGTTGTTACTGTTAATGCTATAGGAACCAATGAATACATAAATATGAATTTCTGTATTTTGACAGAAAACATGGAACCGGTGATGAAAATAATCGTATTTATTTGGCAAAGAAACCGTGAATCAAATGAAGGAATCGCCGTTATATTTTTGAAAAGAAAACCGTGATTTGAAAAAAAGAATCACCATTATATTTTTAATTCTTTATATATGTTATATGTCCTGCGCTCGGCAGTTCATAAACCTGCAGGTTTCAGCAATATGGTTGGCCATCACCCTCATAAGTAAATGAACCTTCCGAGGATAATTAAAAACCTTCCGCGGATAATTAAAAACCTTCCGTGGACAATACAAAACCTTCCGCGGAGAATTATAACCTTCCGCGGATAATTAAAAACCTTCCGCGGACAATTAAAAACCTTACGCGGACAATTGAAAACCTTCCGCGGAGAATTAAAAACCTTCCGCGGAGAATTAAAAACCTTCCGCGGAGAATTAAAACCTTCCGCGGATAATTAATTTTTAATTCTCCGCGGAAGGTTTGTAATTGTCCGTGGAAGTTTTTTAATTGTCCGCGGAAGGTTTTTAATTTTCCGCGGAAGGTTTTTAATTATCCGTGGAAGGTTTTTAATTATCCTCGGAAGGTTTATTTACTTATGAGGGTGATGGCCAACCATTCAGCAAACACTCGGGTAGGGCCCGTTTTCACAAACTGGCTCAGCTGTACAACGCTGAAATAATTTTGTATAAATCTTGGAGAAGGATTAATTTGAAATTGAGATCATCATAAATGTCTTAGTTAGATCTTTCCGCTTCATTTGACTACATATGTTAGGCCTATGGGTCTACGGCCTTTAGAAATATTTTATTTTTTTCAGTGCGGGGCCCGTCTTTACACGTCAGAATCTGACGTCTACAGACAGCTCACGCACTAAAAGGGTTGATTCAGTCAGCAAGCTCACCGATTGGTTGAGATTTGATCAAGTATTGATAGTCAAGACAAAAATTATTATTTTTTTAAGGCGGTTGTGATGAATAAATTAGCAAATAAATGTGCTTAGCCATGTCTGCAAATCTGAACCGACAATGGCGATTTTGTGTTCGGAATAACATCCTGGTAACTGGTAGGCCTAAAGCACGAAACGCTTGGTGAAACATGTTGGAAAATCGGAATAACCAGCAATAATACCCAGTGTTGAGTCGAGCCGCCGGTTATTCCGATTTTCATATAATTTTATGCATAACCATCTGATCATGCGTTTCATGTTTTAGGCCTACCAGTCACCCGGATATTATCCCAGAGATGTGCAAGTGATTTTTCCAGTGAATTTTAGTTTTTAGTGGAATTCAAAATGGCCGCCACAGTTCTACTTATTATTTTATGTTGGCACAAAACTCAAAAACCTAATTTACGGCAGAGGATGTTGTAGGATTGCAGGCCTCTTGTTAATATCAAGCTATAATACAATCTTGAATGTTTCATATATAATACGTTTTACGGTGGCCAGTGTTATTATAATTTGCTTGGACGTCCATAGCTCCCGAAAAAAACCTTTGATATTTTTTTATGAATTTGGGCGTAACGTCACTTTGGGCACAGTAAGGCAATTTAGTGACGATGCCGTTATTAACTTGATCGCCAATACTACCATGACTACCGCGCAAAGGAAGAAAGGCAGCCTTTTGGCTTGCAGAACAGAGTAATCGTCGTCAAATTAGCTTGTAGCGCATTTTTTCAGAAATTTACCAATCAATTTTCAACTGATTTTCATGAAGTTTTATAATCCCTATTTTTTAACCACCGCCAGCAAATTTCGTGGAATTGTAGCGAGTATTTCAAAAGTTAGACCATTTGACATGTAAGTCAGGGCTTACAATGAACTTGAATTTTAACCAATTGAATGGGCTTATCAGTGGTTATAGAAGGACTTCGTAATTAGCAATTTAGTACGTGTCAAATAGTCTAACAATTGATATCTTTCAATGATATTTTCACGGTATTCGGCGGGGGACTCAAAATTAGTTTGATTTGGAGTTGACTGAAAAATCGACGAAAATCTTGCGCTACCTGTGACGGCGACGTGAGATACACAGTCTCCAAATGACAATGTGGAGCAACGTATACATTTTTTTGTTTTAGTTGCCGCGAAAGAGAGTCGAACCCTGTAACTGTGACCCATAGCTTCTAATGAATCTACTGATCGAAGCTATGTCATTTAGCTCAAATAATTTTAATGTGGGGAGGGTGTTAACAATCTGATATAAAAACAGGTTGCATGTGCTAAAATATATAAATGTCAATAAAACCATTATCATTTTGTGATATACCAAATAATATCATTGTAACTGTCCTTGTTGATAATTGATAATTTAATTATTATTGAAAAACCTGGAAAAAAATGCCGAAGTAAATTTACCGCATGTGATAATGCCATAGGATGTGCTCACATACGCCCAAACTTTAGCTGGCTAAACCACCTCGGGAGGTGGAGTAGGTTTTAGAGTGTTCAGACGTTGAACGTGGGCCTACGTCTAACATGGTGCAACCCAAATTTTCACACTACCACAGACGTACAAAATCAAGGCACCAAAACAGCCGCTTTACCTAGTACCACCCACTGGTGCAAGATGGCCCTGGTGTTTTATAGTGGCCACCAGAAACATGGTCATTTAAAAGTGCAACTAGGCCTTTTTATCGGTCTCGATTGGCACTAATTGTATACCATGGCAACCATATTATCGCCTTATTATCGTGATTGCGACGTCGCCAACCCAGCAAACACGCGACATCGAACCAATGCTGGGGAAATGTTGTCGCAGACGTTGGGCCAACATAACACCACCAACATTGGTTCAATGTCGCGAGTTTACTGTGAGCTCATTATCGTGATAATCGTCACTAAACTAGTTTATTAGCGGTGTATCCTTTTCGATTGGCGATAATTGTATACCATACTCAGGCTTTCAGGTCTACCTTCCACCTCACTATCGTCACTAAATGCAGTTTATTAGCGGGAATTTAAATGGTGCGCACCCTTCACTTGCTTTAGCCCTTTAACTGCCGGTCTCAATCATATCCGTTTCTTCATATTTTGTTAGCACATTAAATACCAGCTTTTGAACATTTTAAATATAAAACGTGACATCAACGACCAAGATTTCAAAATCCCTTACCTCCAAATTTGTGAAATCTGAATAATTTTCACCCGCTTGAAGTTGTGGATCGCGTCGGCGAGACACAACTTTAAGTGGGTGAAAATTCAAATTAAATTATTTGGCGGTTAAAAAGGTTATATTTTGGTTTGGAGGTGGAATCCCACAATAATTATTCCTCGCGCTAAAAAAACTCTGACAATATAAACAATAATTTATTGTGCATGCGACCCCTCCGAAGATTATAATATCATAACCTGATAATGTTAATGTTATCTTCCTAAATAACAATGTCATTATAATGCTATATCATTACAATATAATGTTATATGAATTTAATGGTTTGTGATTTATAATTATAATCACAGTATACATTGCCTATTATAAATATAAGTGTATTTAATATTATCAGTTTTTCGTTCCGACCTGATGCGTCACGCGCGTTCGACATCAACACGCATGAGACAAAACGAGAGTGGGTTTTCATTTGTTACGAAACTTTGAAGGAAAAGGGGAGATGTATACAAAAAACGTGCACGGCCAAGTAAACAACATATCTTAAATTTTTTTCCACGTGACGAGAAATAATGCCGTAATTGGCTGACAAGAAATAAATCGTAAGCCTCTACTGCTCGTCTGCGACAAAAGTTGAACATTTTTCAACTTTCTGGGGACGCGCCGCGATGGGTAGCGTCCGCGACTTTGGAACTCTTTCTGGTGTGAAAATCTTATCATATTATATAAGGCTCAACTTTTCCGGACTCCTCATAAGCAAAAAAGCCGTACCGCTAGGGAAAAGTCGTAACAGGTGTGAACGCCTCTTGAAGTTATTTTCAATGTTGCATTGTAAACATATTTAATTCCATTTGATGACTATTAGCGCTAGTCGAGGGGCTCTCCAATGTTCTATATCTGTTTTTTGTTTGTCCTATTATCTTGTGTGTTTTTTTCTAGAAAAATAACATGGACTGTATGAAGTGTCGCAGAAAAACTTTCAATCTACAATATTAATAATAATTTATTACATATGACATTGTACATGTGGATAATTTAAAAAAATAATACATATATAAAATGTCTCTTAAATATAAATATAGCTTAGTAACCAAAGGGTTAACGAATTATTAATCCTGCTATATCTCAAACGTTTAAATACAATATCATTGTATATGCCTATTTGTAATCAAAACGCATACATATATCATTTTCGCATAAAAACGGTGGTAAATTTATTTTGCTTTTAGGGATTAAAGGGTCAAAATAGGGCTTAGCAATCAGTATTGAGTTCAGTACACCCAAATTAGGTTAATAAAATAAATCCACACCTCACGATTAAGTAATTTAATAAATAAATAAATGTTTTTTTTCAATATCTCATATATGTTCTTTGTTTTAACGATTTAGTATATTTATTCTTATCGATGAAAACATTCAAGGACACCATTTGGATTACATCGTGTTGTTTAAAATTCTGCAGCATAAAAATGATAATAATTTATTATACATGTAAATTGTAAATATTCTACAAATATCAGGGACCTACTCTATCTATAGTATATTTCAGCTGCGCGACGGCTATATGAGCTGACGTCAGCAGATGCATTCAGTTGTCGAATGTAGCAGGATCTTTTGTGTCCGAAACTACCTGTGTAATTTCAATCAGCTGTGAGACGGCTATATGAGCTGTCACCAGCTATGCATAACTAGGGACGGAGGGATCTGTTGTCTATCCTCATGTGTTGGCAACTGACGAGCCGCACCTCCATACTATTGAATAAGTGTATTGAATATATATCTAGGTAGCATTTTTCGGCCGCGCGACGGCTATATGAGCTGATGTCAACAGATGCATTCTAGGTTAGTAACAGCATAAATTACAGAAAATGTTTGCAAGCACAAATTATATGCAAACAATGCTGAGTTTAAGAAAACCATGCTATGACTGGCAGACAATAACAGGTCGTCTCTGAAGACCTCTGCTAAGATCGCCTACCACATATAATAATAATAACAATAATAATTAAATTATGATACATCGTATGTATGAAGTTTGTTCAAATAAAATTCCTTTATCTTACGTTTAAAAATATTAATGTTGCTGGAAGCACGAATGCTGTCAGGTTAATTATTCCAAGTTTTTACAATCCTATTAAAATATGAATTATAAAATACAGTTATTTTCACACGGGGTATTTTTAAAAGAATACCCTTTTGTGCAGATCGACGACCTGTACTGGTATCGACTAAATTAATAAAATTCGAAAAGTTACAATTAAATTTTCCATGAATGCAATTAAATAAAAAAACAGAGATCATGTATTGCTCTACGGAAAGAAAGGGGAAGTAGTGATAATTTTATACATCTATCTCTATAGGATATATCTGAGAAATCATTAAGAATAAATTTGGTAGCACGTCGCTGCACCTTCTCCAATGATGCTATTTATGTCACGAGGTATGGTGACCAAACTGGAATACTCTAATACAGACCGAACATGTGACAAATAAAGCTGACGTTTAACAGAATCTGGTGAATCATATCCTACAGCCCGTTTAATCATACCAAGCACGGTGTGTGCTTTTGAAGCTGATATAAATGTTACTTGATATGAGGAAGGTTAAAATCGCCTACAATGAAAGTATAATCGAATAAATTTAAAATATCTCCAAACGTACTTGAAATTACATTAGCAAATCTTTCTATATCACCTGATGGAGGCCTATAGACTGCAACAACAGCTATATTTTCATGTGTATGAGGCTAAAGTTCACATATAACAACTTCTTCGCCTGCAGGTTCAAGATCTCTCCTTCTGCTTGAGAACACATTATCTGGAGCACAAAGAGCTACACCACCGCCCTCTTTATCGGCGTGAACATCTTGTCTGTCTCTGCGATACACAGTGTAGCACTGTGGGAGAATTCCATTGTCTCTAACTGAAGAATTTAGCCAAGTTTCAATGACAACTATATCAAAATCCCCTAAACTAACCATGTCCTGCAGTTGTTGTATTTTGTTTCTTGTGCGTGTGCATGACTTAATACTACGTGAATTTAGATACAATACAGAGAGTCCGGCCTTGTCTTTCGATGTCATGGAGGGACATTTTGTTGTGCAGTGATCAGTTATCTCCACTTACGAAGACGCGTCACTAGAAGCAGATCTAGACAGTTCACTACCGGCACACTCTTCCTGCCCAGACTTCTAAGCAGTTGGACAGCGGTTGTCCTTATGTCCTTTGAGCTGGCATCTGGGGCATGTCACCTTGAACCCAAAGCGGCATCAGACAGAGAGATGTCCCAAAACCCCACATACATCGCACAGAGGCTCTTCATCAGAGTTGTTCGGACGGCGGACTGGGTGTTGATTCAAATTCCTCTGTGGTTCCCGTATGTTGCAGATGTGGCTTTCTTACCTCAGGTAGTGGGACTGCTAATGACCAAATATCACTGGAATTGTTCAAATTGTCACAAAAGCAACAAATTTGGTACACATGTAGTTTTCGATGTTTCAAATGATTTAAGAAATGTGGACACGTGATCCGCTCATGCTGACGGCTGCCATTTTGGATTTCAAAAAGGCGGTCATCGAAATCTTAACAGGGCTAAAAAAATGATTAAAATTCGTAAATTATTTATTACTTAAACACCTTTTCTAGAATCACAGTTTTGAAATACATATACGTTGTGTTTATAAGTTATTATATTGTAAAACCTTTGTTTTAACTCGAAATTTATTGCTAAATTATACTCGATATAATTGCCATTGTTTCAGTCAGGACAAGTTATGGGTTACTAATTCATATTCGTGTAATATTGCTAGTATTGGTAGGCCTACTTGCTATACGCATACCAATGGAATGCTACTTTCCTTTTCATACGAGTATGTTTAAGCAAGCCAAGTGTGTACAGATTAACAATGCTTACCAACTCCTGTCACTTTTATGATTGCACGGTTGTGCATAGTTTTAGACTGTGGTCTATACTATGGCTAAACAAAACAAATTTGTCGATTATCCCAGTACAAACAATTTAGACACAGTACAGTACCAATAGCTTGGAAGAAACTAGAAAACTAGACGAACATGTAATACGACACATCAACACAGCTTGTGTTTTTTTCTGTGATAAGCCTGCAGGTAGGGGGCTCTCAATTCACGTTGCATAATTTTTCATCTTATATAAAAAAGTAAAAGGATGTGCTACTGATTTGAAAGACACTAGATTATTTGCCAAGTTATCACTAGAGGACATAGTGGCCTTGCATGCGTCATATCATACAAATTGCCTGTCCACTCTTTATATCGTCATACCAGTCTTATTATATATGCAATCCAAACATCTGACTGATAATTGTGAGATGACTAACAGAGCTGAAGGAATCGCACTAGCAGAATTAGTGTCATTCATTGAAAGTGAGAGATTAGAAAATTAGCTCCAGTGTTAAGTTATTTAATTTGGTGAAACTATACATATCTCGTTTAACAGATCTGGGAATTAAAATCGAAGGAAGAGTTAACAGTACAAGGTCAAAAGAAAGCATATTATTAATGACTTCGGGTCCGACGTCTCAAAGCAAGGAAATTATATTCATTTTTGAAGCAGATATTGGAGGTGCTATCAAGAATGCATGTGTAAATGACCAGGAAGTAATGCAATTCATCTCGCTCGCACTGCTGATATAGTGAGAAAAGATATATCTGAACACAGACACAACTTCACTGGCTCTTTTGATCCAGAATGTGAAGAAAACGCGGTTCCACAGTCGCTAATAACTGTGAGTATGTTTCTTTAAAGTCTTTAAAGTCCAAATATTGAAATCCAGATCAGTCAAAATCAAAGCAAAGTAAATCTCTGTTGCATTGTCAATCTCTGAACATTTCGTCAGTTCACCACAGCACAATATACGATGTTCCTCTCCCCATATACTTTACTATGAAATTCCATGCCTTGACAAGGCAGAAGCAACTCATAGCTATGTTCCATCATCTAGGACTTGCTGTGTCTTACTCTCTTCAACACCGATCAATGACAACGTTCTGCTTTCCCCATGCACACATGAAGAAGCAGACACCAGATTTATGCTTCATGTGTTGCATCCAGTTCGCCAAAGCTTCGAAAACATATGTATCAGAACTGGTGATAGGGATGTTGTGGTCCTTGCAGTGGCATCAGTGGATGAGTTGAAGACAGTGGGAGGATCCTAATGTAAGCTCAAACAACTTTAGTTGGCAGTTGGCACTGGTAAAAATTACTGCTATATTCCTGCCCACTCAATTGCCAGTCAGCTCGGTTCAAATAAATCTAGAGCTCAGCAAGTGATACATGCCTTAACTGGATGTGATGTTGTTTCTAGTTTATGTAGTAAAGGAGAAAAAATCCGTTTGGGAATCCTGGAAAGTTTTCTCAGCTATAACAACTACATTTAATGCATTGGCCAATAGACCAGAGACTATTACTGATCCAATTTGCAAAGCGATGGAGAGGTATATTGAGGTCATGTACAGCAGGACATGTCCTTATAATTCAGTCAATGAAGCTGGCAGGTACATGCTCTCTCAGGGTACCAGGGCATTAGAAAATATAAGTCCAACTGAGGATGCTTTGAACCAACAAATTCGGAGAGCAACATAACAAGCTGGTTATATCTGGGGGCAGTGTTTAATTGCATCACCTGTTTACCCTAGCCCTGCACAATGGCGTTGGCAGAGGGATGGATCTCGATGGCTACCTGTTTGGTCTACGCTACCGGATGCTTACAAGGCAGGTAAAGAGCTATCGTGCAGAAGCAATCCAGATAAAGGCTGTCATAAACTTTGCAAGTGCAGCAGAGCAAATTTGCCATGCACCTATCTATGCAAATGTTGCGATGGCTTTTTGTAAAATGGTTCAATTCGCCTATATCATGGCTGAAATATTATAATGAATATTAGAGACTAGATTATTAAACATATTTCAATTATATTGTATTCAAATTGTTGTGTTTTGATCGATTACTGATGCAAGCTGTATGCATGACTATTAGATGTAGCTCAAACATTGGCTAACACTAAAAAAGTATTATTTTGGAGATGATTTCTCAAAATAATAATGCATTATATGAAGAGCACATCATTTTGAGATCAGTTGTGTGCTGTTTGGACCCCGGTGACGTGAGTGAACACTAAATGACATCATGTCATATGACTGAAATGGAAAATGATGGCTGCCATTTTGAAATTTCAAATTAAGCACCGTCAGCACCGCCTGATCACGTGTCCACATTTCTTAAATTGATACCCATTCAGTAAGCATCATTTGTGCGAAATCTGTTGCTTTTGTGACAATTTGAACAATTATGTCATTAACCGCCCCACTAAGGTGCATATTCACGTTTCTTCATACCTCGACCACCTGCAGCGCGCTGTTGAGAATGTCTCGCATTTGTTTTATTGTGGGTGCGAGCTGGTCTGGGTTTACTTTCAGGAATACGAACACCAAGACCTAAGTTTCTGCTAAGCAAGTCACTGCCAACTTTAGTTATCACTTAGCACACATGCACTGATGGAACGAACCGTCACGTGTTCTAAAGTTGCCATCATTGTCAATAAAGGTGCACCCCATGTCCCGACAGAGTACTGATAGGCCAGCATTAAAGGCATCAATGCGTTCTAGTGTATAAGACTCTTCCCGAGGGCATACACTGCTGATCTTGACCGACTTGTTAGATATAGTTTTACTAACAGCAACATCAATGAGATCATCATACTCGTTCAACAGTTCACCCACGTCCACCTTACCGCTACACTCATTACCACCAATCACCAGCACTAGATCACTGCGTCTTCCTGTGATGGACTGGCAGTGTCGACGTACATCATTAATGTGTTCACCACGGATTGATTTCACCTTGGTAGAGGTTTCATTCATATTTTGGGGGTCAAGGCCGGCTATGATGGAGCTCCCTGGAACAAGAGTTCATTGGTCTGTAGCTTATTAATCAGGGCGTGCTGATTCTCGCTGTGGCTCACTCTTTTTATCGGCTATATTAGATCACGGTTCTGCTTCACCAGCTCATCACAGTCAGCAGTCTTAACCGCAATTAAAGCTTGACGAGGACCAAGTTCGCCTTTTCCAGGCTTTTCGATTTCTGAGTGAGGGCTATGTCCTTATGTAGCTGATCATGCAGCAGTTCTAATGCAGCCACCTGACTGCTCACCTGCTGTAGCATGGTGTGACACTGGCGTAGCATGTCTGACTGATGGTGACACTGGGGACAGTGCCAAACCCCGACTGGATCAGTGCATTCCAGACCGACGCACTCCAAGTGATGCCATACAGCACAATGGGCACATTGAATCATGTCGTTGGAGCTCTGGCGCTCATGTTTACACTTATCAACCATACAATGCAAAGTGCCATGTTGGCCTGACGTTAGCCTGGTGGTCGACTGATTGAACTCTTTCTTGTGTCGACCCCGTTTAGATAGCATTGTCGCTATTTTGGGCTTCGTGGGGTCAATCCCGCCGGTGGCAGCTGTATTGATTTCTGGCGATAGTTGCGTCTCAGGGATTGAGGTGACGTCTGCCGGTCTTCCCGCCGATGTTGACTTGGGCTAACTAGTTACTTTACAGGCACGTGGCTTAATTTTTTTTTTGTAGAGGCTAACTGAGAGCGCCGTTCGCTACTGGCTGTGTGAGCACGCAGGCGCATACTGGTTCGTCTGGTGGTTCTAGTTTCGTCTGATAGATCACATGTCACGTCACAACTCTCATCATCCAGCTCCTCATTTTCAAGCAGAGGGTTGAGCTCCGTTACCTGTGACGATAGCTTGGCCATTACTGAGTCGTGAATGTTGGAGTCCCAAGTGACGTCATGTGTGACTGTGTCTTTCCTATCAGGATCGTTGTCCCCCAGACGATTCAGAAAATCATCCAGTGAACTCATGCTTTCACTCTTCATGAGCAGGCCACGTGACGAGGTTTGCGTGATGAACTCAAGCCAAGCTTTCCACGTATTGCGTTTAAAGGAGTCTGCAGAAAACCAGAAAGCCTCTGTCTGACTGTAGTTGGCTGTCTTGGTGATTGCTCAGTGAGTCTGGTATGACAGAAAAAATAAAGATGCGCAAAGAAATCGATCGTCTCGAACAAAAGTTTGAGAAAACCAAACAGAATAGGCCTAATCAGAAAGAAATAAAAGTGATCCCCATTGATAATGACACCGATGACAACGGCAATGAATGGAAAACTGTGGGTGCCAAAAAAAAACAAAGAATAGGATAAAAACACGCACAGAAGTGAACATTGGTTCTCAAATAAAAATGACGATAAGTAAAAAAGTTAGAGAAAATAAGAAACTGAAAAAAAAAACCAGCCAGAAATACCCAACTAAAAAAGTCACACAACTGAATAAAAGACAACCGAATAAAAGTGATGGGAATAACCAAAATGTCAACAAAGATCGGCATATTAGTAGTTTAAGTAGTAGTAGCCCTACAGAATGCAGCAGTACCACTAGTACTAGCAGAGATAGAACACAATCTATCAACACGATCAATGGACTATCCGCCAATAACAATAATACAAACTTGACCAGACAGATCCCCGTCAAGTCTAATAAAAAAAAGTGTGTCATTGGTGACTCGAATATGCGCGGACTAGCCAAACAACTAAAACCGAAACTTGATAACCCAGATGCCGTCTGTGTATATAAAACATCTGGAATGAGAATAGGATACTTGATTCCTCGATTAAAAGGATATATATGTGAGGACACCAATGCAGTTGTCCTCCATCTCGGTACAAACGATATTAGTAGACCGATAAACGAGATAAAGGAGGACATTAACAAATTAGCTGAAAAAATAGGGGGATTCAAAAATACACATTTCTACGTGGTTGAAATCCCCCCTAGGAGCCAGAAGAAATATAATGCCCACATTCACGACATAAATTGCCACATACGTGAAATATGTGTAAAATTGTTCAACGCCGACTATTTGCATACTCCCATAAGCAAAACCCATCTTTATCGTGGTGGGATCCACTTAAATGAGGAAGGACAGCAAAAACTGACTTCTGCCATGGCTGAAGTGCTCAACAATCACTTTGCTAATGGTCAGTGTTTTCCCATCAGAACAATCATCACACGGACATAGCCGATGTAAATAGAAAATAACTAATAATGATCAGGACAGAAATATACGTGTACTGTCATGAAACATTAAAGAAACATTCAGCTTCAAAACGCGCATGCCTGGGACGGTCAAGTGTAGGCCAACAGTAGCCTATTGAGTACAGATTGACGGCATTAATATAGCCACTGAACTGATTACAAGATACTACTCAAACGAGACATTGATCCAATGCTGTTTTAATGTTAAGCCAACGTCTGCGACGCTGGCCCAACATTGAACCAACATTAGATAAATGTACAATGTTTGAGAGAAAGTCCTCCTGCCCAGCAAACGTAAGACATTTGTATGACATTTATGCAATGTCGGCCCAACGTCTTCGACGTTGTTCCAACATTGCATAAAGGCATTCAAATGTTTTGTGTTTACTGGGTGACAATACAAACTTGGGGGTCAAGCAGTTTCCAAATCCCCGCAGTAATACAGTCAGTTTGTTTGCAAGTAGGCGACCAAGTAGGGGCTAAAGACAAGGGCTTTGAATTATTACCTCATAGATGTCGCTCAAGTATATATGAACTTGCTGTGATTTGAGAACTTGCTCTTAATGAGGCTTTGGGTATGAAACGCATATTTAGTATTATTATGGAATAGGGCCTTGGCTTACCCACGGGCACTATTGCCTTCTGGGGGACCCTTGTCCCGCGAATTTTGACAGTTGACTACACCTTTAATGGTTTAGGTAACAAAATGACAGACCCTGATCTTGTGGCATTTATCCGAAACTACGATATAATATTTTTTATAGAAACAATGAAAGGGAACGATTTTACATTGGCAATACCTGGTTATAAATTCCATCATGTGAATATGAAACATAAATATAAAAATGCCTGTAGAGATTCTGGTGGTATTGGCATACTTATTTCAAATAAATATTCAAATTTAACTAGGATAGATCATACCTAGCCACAGACTGTTGTCAGAAAAACATTAAAATTGGTTGTGCCTATATACCACCAGAAAACTCATCATATGTCGGTGTAAGAAATGATTATTTTACTATGCTAGAAGAGGAAGTGGCTAGATATATTGAAATGCATCACATCCTATTATGTGGTGACTTTAATAGCCGTACTGGTCAGGCTCCAGACTATGAGTCGGGGGTAACAGATATCAATGCAAATGTTCCAAGTGAACGTTCTAATGAAGATATAGTCAGTAACAAATATGGTCAACTTTTACTAAATTTTTGTATAAACACAGGTTTCAAAATAGCTAATGGGCGAATGTTTAATGATAATGGCATAGGCCGCTATACATACTACTCTCCAAATGGTTCAAGCACAATAGACTATCTGATCTTTAATGAAAATAACATAATCAGCAAATTTGACGTTCTACTGAAATTGGTAGAATCAGATCATTGTCCCATACAATTCAATATTTCCAACACTAAACTCGATTGCAACCCCTTAAAAATAGACACCTGTGTAAATGACACATCATCTCGGTCTAATGTTTTTATATGGCAAGACGAGAAAAGAGAAGAATATCAAATAGCTCTACGGAATGAGCAGGCATGTCATGCATTTGAGGAAATGCTGTGTGCCGCCACCGAGGGGTGTAATACTGACACTCTATGTGACATGTTCAATGGTATGCTAGAAATTTTAATTTCGCCATTATTCCCGACAAGGAAACATATTTCGAAGGAAAGGAAGTGCATGCAAAATAATTTCCCCTCTAACCCTTGGTATGATAAAGAATGTAAATCCTTGAAGAATGTTGGTAATAATATCGCTAAGCATAGATACTTTAATGCGCAGCAAGGCGAATATAATATAATGTTACGACAATATAAGCAATTAATACAAAGAAAGAAAAGACAATATCAGCAAGCCAAACTTAGTGAGCTGGAAAATATGAGAACAGAAGATCCTAATTCTTACTGGAAATTCTGGAAATCCCTAAATCCTAGAAATGTGGATTATTCTGACTATGAACACATGAATAATATTATAAAGCAAGTTACGTCATTCCAACATAATATAGAGCACGATAAATCCAATATGACACAGTTCCTAAACAGTCCCATAACTGCTGAAAAAATTAAAAAGGCGATTCAAAAGTTGAAATGCAAGAAAGCAGCGGGTGTAGATAGTATTTCTGACGAATTTTACAAATATGGATGTAATGAACTCTTGCCAGCATTAGAATTGTTGTTCAATACCATTCTTATCAATGGAAAATATACATCTAGATGGGCTACCGGTATAATCCACCCGGTGCACAAAAAGGGGGACCATGGTGTTCCAGATAATTGCAGAAAAATCACAGTCATGCCGTGTATTGGGAAACTATTTGAATCTATACTTGATAACAGACTCTCATTTAAAAACGAAGTATGTAATGATAATGATCCCTATCAAGCTGGTTTTAATAGCAATTCGCGAACTACGGACAATATATTCATACTATGTGCCATCATAGATAAAGAAAGGTGTCTTTCTAAACCCCTGTACACATGCTTTGTCGATTTCACAAAAGCATTTGACTATATTGATAGAACAGCATTATACTACAAATTATTGAACAGGGGAATAGACAGCAATTTGCTAAACATAATAAAAAGCATGTTTTCTAAAGCAAAGTGTCGTGTAAAATGGGACTCGCGTATCAGTGACATATTAAAAAGCGAATTTGGAGTTCTACAAGGCGGTATGCTCAGTCTTAAACTATTCACGGAAAGACATATCCGCATCATTTGACCAAGATCAAGGTATCGCTGTAGACACCTTACTAATGGTATATCTGTTATTTGCAGATCACCTTGTCCTTTTTTTCAGAATCTGCCGAGGGACTACAAAAACAGCTAACTGCCCGTATTCATATGCTTCCCTATGGCATATCATAGTTAGCATTCCTAAAACAAAAGTTTTTATCTTTAATGAACGTTACACCACAGTATGTGGAAGCACTATGGTGATAACATTATAGAAAAGGCTGAACAATATAAATACCTTGGTGTAGTGTATAGCACCAAGTCCGCTAATAACGTGTTAAAAGAAACTTTCTCTCATCTTGCTTCCCAAGCTGGGAAAGCAATCTTTGCTCTACGCAAACAGTCCCGTCCAGTGGTCAGTAAATTGTCACCCACTATTGCGTTCAAGGTATTTGATTGCCAAATATTGCCCATACTAGAATATGAGAATTATATGGTATACAGGCGATGATGTTAACGATCTGGAAAAAATCTAAAATGTATTAAATCCACACTTGGCGTTAGAAAGCAAACACCTACCCCTGCAATATATGGGGACACGGGTCGATTTCCACTTATTATCCGGCAACACATAAAAGCTGTAAAATATCAATGTAGAATTCTAAAATTATCTCAGAGCCATCCAGTCAGAAATGCCTACAATATGCTACTTGAGCTAGATGCCATTGGCTTCACGAATTGGTGTTCCCGTATTCGCTCTGTCCTCGAACGAACCGGGCTTGATCAAACTTGGGAATCGCAGAATATTGGGGATACAAATAAATTCATGCTTTCATTTAAATAATCAATAGTTAGAATATTTACACAGCAGTGGAGAAAAGATATTGAGAGCTCGAGTAAGCTGCGCACATATGCATTAGTAAAAAAATATTTCTGTGTTGAACCATATATCTTGCACATAAGGGGAAACCACCTCATTACAGCAATGGCGAGATATCGAATGAGCTGACATGATCTAAATATAGAAAGAGGACGATTCAATAATCCAATCACTCCAAAAAGGTGTGAATTAAACGAAATTGACGATGAAATACATCTTCTTCTGCATTGTAGAGCTATAAATAATGAACGCGAAATCTTGTATGATTCTGTAGCCGCAATTATCAATATACAACCGACAAATGAAATGTTTCTAGGAATTATGGCATCCACAGACATAACAGTGGTGAAGTCACTAGCGCAATTTATGTATGGTTGCTTTAAACAAATTAAGGGTTTAAAATACTGAGTATAATAAATCTGTTACCTGTCGCTATATTATTCATATTATCATGCCCTCATGATCTGACTTGGGTATTACCACATATCAGGACGGTTGTTGCTCTCAAATCTTATTATTTGGCTTTTTATGGCCGGTTAGGGATGTTTCCGTCGCCTTTGTTATCAGACGAGGTGGGGCCTTATGGAGGATTTCAGAGTTGCTAAGTCAACTGATTTTCTCTATGAGGTCGGGAATGTTTTTCTTCGATTGTAACTCCGAGTATGTGGTACCATAGATTAACTATGGTGGTTAATCTATGGTGGTACTAACTAGGTCGTGATTGAAACGTATGAATTAAACAATATAGTGAATTATAAAAAGGCTTAATGTTTTTGTGCGAGGGCAATGTCCTGTGTGAATTGCACAAATAATTTTTAACCGCCATTACTACTGTTATTACGTCGTTAAGCTTGCACCACTAGTCAATCTAAGGGAATCTCCGCGCTCATAGCGACTGTGCTTGCATGGTCACATGACCCGGAGCTACCTGCTTATGCCATATTTATTGATATTATATTTAATTTTAAAAAAATACCAGATAATTTTTACCATTGTCTTATTGCATACTCCAGTTACTGTAGCATAATTATGCACTTGTATATATTTTAGGTTTCTACGCTTTCCAGAGTGTCTTTTTTGCTACTATATATAATTAGTATGTCATACATAGTAGCTATTTTATCTCTGGTTTTGGTGCGGGAAACAAAATGCTAGACCTCTATGTTATCTTGGCAATGCCTTTTAATTCATTTTTAGTAGTAGTCATTTATACTATCGAAATACCCAGTTTTTATTTTGGCATTGCCACTAAACATGATTTCAGTTGTGTATGTCATACCATGTATATTTTCATATGATTTTAACAAATTAACAATCTTGTATATACATGTACATAATTATATCTATTTCATTTCTATGACAAATAAGTCTGTAATGACTTTTCTTTTCTGTCAATAAAATATCTGTCTGTCTGTCTGTCTGTCTTGTATGTGCAACATCCATCATGTTTATGGCGAGCTCATGACATTCCTTAGGAATGGAGTTTGCTAATAGAAAGTAGCTGACCAACTCGGACATATCTTTCGTTAACATACTCTCTTAATCATCAACCTGAAGCTCCGTAGCTGTTCAATAGAGGAATTCTTGATGTTACGTGTGTAGAGGCCTTCTAGATAGTTGCGGGCCACGTTAAGCTGCACCTCATAGGCCATCGCCCGTGACGCCTGAGCTGGGGTGAGTGCTTCAGCCATGGCACGTGTGCTGTCAAAAATGTAAATGTTGATCACACCTCAGATCAGTCACAGGAAAGGGGGGTTGTCCACACCTTGCCGTATCAGGTCTGACCGTCAGACTACCAGTCTGACCTTGACAACAGGTGTGTGTAAAGCGGGTACGAAAATGAGGGGTGCGAGCAACATGAATATTCATTATGACGTCATCGGTTTACTGACTGCAGCGTGGAGGTCAGACTCAGGTCAGATTGTTTGGGCCGCCTGAATCAACTGTGAATTGGCCAGGGAGGAGGAGGGAGGAGGGGGGTTCTGAACACATAGCACAGATACGGGTTATCCAGGTTCTGCCGGTGGCAGACAGCTGGATAGATGAAGATGGGTTGTCCACTGCTGATCACACCTCACGTGTGGAAAAGATCTACATTAACAGGTCAACAAGACGTCAGCCCCCTTGGTGGGCGATGTTACAGGTAGAAGAGGGAGTAAGCTACAAGCTCACCAGTTACTAGTCAACCTGTGGCAGCTATCGATGCAAAATGTATTCATCGGCATCCACCATATATAAAAACATAACAGGCACAGGATGGTCAGGGCCTTGTCACCATCCTTAAAAGGAGTGGAAGGGAAGAAGGGCGAAAGGCGATGCTGGGTCAGACGTTGGTTAAATGTGGAGAGATGAATCCAATTCGGTCACTATCACCGGCTAATGCCTGAACTACGACACGAAGATCCAGCAACCTTCTTCACTTTCCTGAGAGTACCACCAGATATACAGACCTCCTTGTCAGTCTTGGTCCAAAAACTGACATGACAAAAACTGTACAAGCGCAATATATGAACTTTAACAGATTAGCTCGTCTATGGAACAAGCTTCCACAGCATATTCGCATGACAGATAGTTTAGGCTCATTTAAAAGACAGTTGGGTGTTTTGTATAAGTCACATTTAATTGATTTTGATATCAACAATCGTTGTACATGGGGTATTATCTGCTGCTGCTCTGGGTGTGATGTACGATAATACTTGGTCTGAGAAACATAATATGCTCTACATTGATATCACCGCAACCTTTACTGAGTTAATGGGGGGAAGCTTTTCGCTACGCTTCCAAAAACTCGACAGCGAGGTTGGTGGATGGTTCTAATGTCCATACTTAGGTGTTGGCAGTCGACGAACCATGCACGTGTCCGACTTTTTCCAAAGACTCGACAGCGAGATCCACGGATGTTTCTGATGCTAACGTAGGTGTTGGCAGTTGACGAACGAACACCGTGTCCGACTTTTATTGGTATGTAGGCCTATACAATGTGTTTCGGTAGCGCGACGGCTTTACGAGCCGACGCCAGTCGATGGTTTTTAGACTAATCGTAATAATTAATTTTAAATAGGGATGTATATGTTATTATAATTATTATAACTTGCATATTTTGATTATAAAAATATTCCACTTGTATTTGTTTTATAGGTTTTTACGCTTTCCAGAGTGTGTTTTTGCTACTATTTATAATAATATGTAGTTATTTTATCTCTGGTTTTGGCGCGGGAAACTCATATTATCATGTATAATATTTTTTTTATACTTTTATGCTTATACTTTTTGTACATAGATAAATATAAATATAGTTGCTGCCTAGCTTGCAGAAGCTTCTATAAGCCTGTTCTAGCGCAGCACGACCAATGTTGTATATAATATTTTAATGATATAATGTGTATATTTTGTTTGTATCTGTTTTTAAATATATATATGTATTGGTCAAAAGCTAAATAAAATATAATTTACAAAGACCACGGTTGGGTCAACGCTACGCTTTTTTCGCTACGCTTCCAAAAACTCGACAGCGAGGTTGACGGATGGTTCTGATGCCTCAAATTCAGTTGAACGAGTGCCAGCTTTGGGGGCTTGCAGTACCGGGTTTCAAGAATATAATCAAATGTGAACAACTATATTTGCTCTCAGAACATATCAATCTCGCCGAACATCACTGGAGAGTGGCCCTAACCTAGTTACTGTACACTGCCGTGCAAAGCAAAGGCAGTATCTACTTACTTTACAAGTAAGCAAAAGCCGCATTTTGGCCCCGCCGTATACATATGCCGCTGTTCAGGCTTGGTATGTGAGCATTACGACATTATTTTATTATTGTTCGTCACGCCACGTCCGCGTCCATGTACTAATAGGTGGTGATTGTCTCACAATTTACAAAGACGACGTTGACCTCGATACCACTCAACTTCATAATCATTTATCAGAACGAACGGTCCGCTGGTGGTGATGCTTATGCATGTAGCTCTTCAACAAGCACGAGCCTTTGGCCCAATATTGGCTCGACGTCGATCCATCTCCTGTGAGACTGGTCCAACATTGGCTCAACCATTTGTGTTTGCCAGGGTAGTAGCCTACATGCCGCCATGCAAAACCAAAAGGCAGTAGCTGCTTACTGTTAAGTATGCAGTTACTACATCTGGGGTTTCAAAGCAGTATACTGGTCATTGAACGTGTTGTCTTTCTTTCAATAGGTACCTTGTCCTCACCTTGACCTGTATTTGGGTAGCTATCAGTATACCACGCATACTTGAGGACACAATTTATTGAAAAGTAGCCAATGTACAATAATTGAGATAACCCTCCGTTTGCTACATTCTCAGTTATGCATTTTGAAAGATGTTGCACGTAAAATACCTTAATGTTAAAATATATTTTTTTTTGAGTGACATGCATAAGCTTATCCACATAAATCAATGAAGAAATAACTATAGTTTGACACCAGGTAACTTCAAAGTGAGACTCGTGCATCAGTTCCAGCCAGGTGGGTTTTCGGAGTTTAATGATGCATAATAATTTAACTATACATAGAATATGTTAACCCTTTCAGCGCTTTGGAAATCAGAGCCTGACTTCTGTAGAGGTGGGTTTCTGACGGTCGCCGTGCTGATTTTTTTTTTTAAATGTAGGCCTATATAATGGTCGTTGACCCATAACATAGGGATTCAAATAAAGCGCAAAGAGCTAACTAAGACATTTACGATGAATTCAAATTGAAAAAAACACTTTGGTCTCTATAGTTTATATAAACAAGTAAACATACATTAGCGTTGTTATAAGGGTTAATGTAGCCTAGAAATGAAAAGTTACCTTGACGTCTGCTACGACCTTATCTTGTCCCAGTGTATACATTAATTGCCAATTAAATAGTCCGAAGTAGTTTGTGTTCACCTTATCGGGCCATCAAAACAATATTATTGCATTGCAATAGCACTTACTGGTTAGAAAATGGAAGTTTTATTATCTCGAATATCAGTCACGCAGATCAAAATTCACCTAAATACACTGTATGGCCAAGGAATTCCTTGGTATGGCAAACGACCCGACGCCACCTTTCGTCAGATCCTGTATCCGCCCTCTGATATGAAATATTTCAAATCTGAGGAGTATGTATGTAAGCCTCCATACATCATGCCTTAGGACATGGAATGTTGTATCGCTGAGATGGGAAGCGGCTGATCTTAGCATAATCGACTTAAATACAGAAGTAGATTACTGAGTAGAAAGTATCGTCATGCAACAATTAATATGTGATACTATTACTTAACACTTTAGCAGTAAATTAAAATGGAGTCTCCATGTGCAATATGGGCTGCTTTATTGGTATATCTGCATGCAATTTATGTGATACTCTTCTTCAACTGTGTAATAATAGGATGCAGTCTGTATAAACATGTTAGAGCTGGGATGCTGAATCGTCTCCTTGGATATAGATATGAAAGGGCATATCTGCCAGTTTAGGAAGTGGTAGATACATCCTCTCATATCCAAGGGGAGGAAATATCTTATCGTTAAATAGTTAATAAGATTATTATTTAAATCTCCCAGTACTTTATACAACTACTGATACAGGTGTTATATTATTTCTACATTTTCAAACTCGCTTCTGGTTGCTTATATATTCAATGTGGAGTCTGAAGAATTGGGTACATATTTTGTTAAGGTCTGAATCATTGTTAGTTCTGCCTATGAATATTATAGGGATTGTAATAATTAAAAAATGGAAAGGGGTTTCAGGTTGTTCTACAACATCTATTCTGCTAATGAACAAAAGTACGAGCCTGGGCTAGTGTTATTTGAATATCTTCAGCGAGTGTAGGGCCTAATGTAATCGTTGCGTATGATGTTGATTTCATTTAGTGTGATATCTGCTGTTCAAGTGTGGCAGGTCTCAAGTCGATCCCCGCACTTAAAGAGTAAAATATGTGTAATGGCCATACATCCATAACATAGGTATTCAAATGAAGTGGGAATAGCTAAATACACCCCTGGCATGGGTCCAGTTCGTTATTCCGACAGGTCTATATTCCGACAGGTCGATAGTCCAACAGGTCGTTAGTCCGACAGGTCGATATTCCGACAAACGGGTCGATATTCCAACAGGTCTATATTTCGACATGTCGATAGTCCGACAGGTCGTTAGTCCGACAGGTCGATAGTCCGACAAACAGGTTGTTATACCGACAGGTCTATATTCCGACAGTTAATGTCGTGATGGATGGCGATTAAGACAAAAGGGCCCATGATACAGGGCTATATCTATCTAAATAATGTTGTTTAACTCTTTTAAGTGCTGCATCAGTCTTTGTCATTTAATTTTCATTTGAAACTGGCATTGGTGACGCAAATGTCATTTTCAAATGAATGAAAATGAAAGATGAAATGAATGGGGTTTTAGGCCACCTTTGTGCACACATAGGCTAAACTGGGCCAGGAATGGGAATACCCCCACGTTTAAAACGTGGACCTGATATAGGCCTAATAATTTACAATCGGTGCTTTATTTGATATCTGAGCGCATTACACCAAATGAAGAAACATTTTCTACAAATAACTAAACGGTGGAATATCTTAAAGGTGTGGTCAACTTACAAAATTCGCAGGACAACGATCCCCCAGAATGCAATAGTGCCCGTGGGTAGGGCAAGCCCTATTCCATAATAATACTAAATATGCGTTTCATACCCAAAGCCTCATTAAGAGCAAGCTGTCAAATCACAGCAAGTTCATATATACTTAAGCGACATCTATGAGTTAATAATTCAAAGCCCTTATCCCCTGCCCCTACTTGGTCGCTGGCTTGCAAACAAACTGACTGTATCACAGCGAGGGTGTGGAAACGACCTGACCCCAAGCTTGTATTGACACCCAGTAAACACAATTGTATGACTTTATGCGATGTTGGACCCTTCCTAAGTTATCGCCCTCTAGGCTATTATACGTCGCAGACAAGCGAAATAATTAACTACTTGATATTATTGATAGCCTACTGGGGCAGCTGTCAGTGTTTTACCTCGGTCTTGCGCTAACGGGACCGTGGACTCCGATAGTCTACCTTTAGTTGCAGCTAACAACTTGGCGATCACAACCTACGGTACATGTAAACGAACAGTTGACGTGAGACTAAAAAGAGAGTACTCGTGGACATTTATTGTTGTAGACATTAAGCAATCTATACTAGAAGCTGATTTTTTAATCCACTATATTCTACTTGTCGGCTACTGGAGCCATGTGGAGATTATATAAGTTTTAATGCTCAGACGGTGCCTGATAGGTACCCAATTCCTCATATTCAAGATTTTACACAGCGTCTAGCTGGATCAAAGATTCTCTCAAAGATAGATCTAGTGCGGGAGTATTATCAGATTCCTGGCGAACCGTACGACGTACATAAAACAGCGGTTACAATGCCTTTCGGCCTTGCTAGTGACAAGCCCTGATCATAAAACTCACAGAAAAAATTTAAAAATATTATTTGAAAGGCTTGCCGAATATGGAATTATCATAGGTCTGGAGAAGTGTCATTTTGGAACGACCGAACTCAGTTTTTTGGGGCATTACGTTTGCTCTGAAGGAATCTCCCCCTTACCCACCGCCTTGGACGCCATAGTAAATTTTATTAAACCTGAGAAGCAGAGAGTATTGCGCAGATACTTGGGCATAGTTAATTATTACCATCGCCTTACTCCCCACTGTGCGGGAAAATTGACACCTTTGAATAATTTATTGCCTGAGGCTAATGAAGGCCAGACCAGGTTATCGCTAAAATCTAATTTATAACTAAATTTGACCGAGAGTGCCAGTTTAGAATTTATCGAATCAAAGCAAATGCTGGCGAACGCGACTTTATTAGTTCATCCGAGCCCGTCGGCACCATTGAATATCACATGTGATGCTAGTGATTTCGCCGTCGGCTTAGTGTTGCAGCAGTGTATCGAAAACGTTTGGCAACCCCTGTCATTTTTCAGCAAAAAATTATCACCAGCAGATACACGCTATAGGGCATTTGATAGATAACTTTTGGCGGTTAACGCCACGATCCGACATTTCAGACACAACCTAGAAGGACGTGAATTTTTCGTCAATACCGATCATAAGCCTTTGACTTATGTTATGAACTCAACAACAGAGCGCTCGTCACTTTGCCAAACTAGGCATCTGGCCTATATCGTAGAGTTCACGACCGATATTAGTTAAGTGAAAGGAGAAACGAATTTTGTAGCCGACGCATTGTCGCGACCATCTGTGTCAGCTATTGTCTGCGAGTTTGCAATCAACTGTAAAGACTTGAACGCTAATCAACATCCTCTACTCTTGATTTACGATTACTTAAAACCTTCGACAACGTATCGGTATGGTGCAATGTATCGACCGGACATGCAAGACCGTACGTAACAAAGAAATTTTGAAGAAAGGTTTTTACAACACATCATGGTTTAAGACACCCATCTCACAGAGCCACGAAACCGCTTATAAATTCACGTTTTGTGTGGCACGGAATGAATATCGATATCGCTATTTGGTGCAGATCATGCACAGGTTGTCAAACAGCTAAAGTTTCACGTCATAATAAACCAGTTTTCGGAAAGTTCGATCAACCGACAGAGAGATTCGATCATGTACACGTCGACCTAGTCGGACCATTACCGTATTCCGATGGTTTCAAATATTTGTTGACATCCGTCGACCGTTTAACACGTTGGCCTGAGACCATACCATTAGCCGATGTTAGAGCAGAGACTGTTGCAGATGCCTTTTTCAGTGGGTGGGTGGCTCGTTTCGGGACCCCTGCCACTATCACCACGGATAGAGGTGCCCAATTCGAATCACGATTATAGGATACTTTGTGTAATCAACTCGGCATCACTAGAAATCATACTACGAGTTACCACCCTCAGTCGAATGGTATGGTCGAACGTTTTCATCGCCAGCTTAAAGCCGCTATTATGGGGCACGAATCACCAAACCCATGGACAGCTATGCTACCGGCAGTCTTACATGGCATTCGATCGGCCGTCAAGGGAACATTAGGCAGATCGACCGCCAAGATGATTTACGGAATGACTCTCCGATTGCCCGGTGACTTTACTGAGAAATAGATAGTCGACACTAATACTGACTTAGACAATTATTCAAATAAGTTGCGCATAGCCATGTTGCGTCTCCGGCTATGCCCCCCACGTGACACAAATCAAAAAGACATGTTCCAATATAAGGTTTCTACGCTTTCCAGAGTGTCTTTTTTGCTACTATATATAATTAGTATGTCATACATAGTAGCTATTTTATCTCTGGTTTTGGTGCGGGAAACAAAATGCTAGACCTCTATGTTATCTTGGCAATGCCTTTTAATTCATTTTTAGTAGTAGTCATTTATACTATCGAAATACCCAGTTTTTATTTTGGCATTGCCACTTAACATGATTTCAGTTGTGTATGTCATACCATGTATATTTTCATATGATTTTAACAAATTAACAATCTTGTATATACATGTACATAATTATATCTATTTCATTTCTATGACAAATAAGTCTGTAATGACTTTTCTTTTCTGTCAATAAAATATCTGTCTGTCTGTCTGTCTGTCTTGTATGTGCAACATCCATCATGTTTATGGCGAGCTCATGACATTCCTTAGGAATGGAGTTTGCTAATAGAAAGTAGCTGACCAACTCGGACATATCTTTCGTTAACATACTCTCTTAATCATCAACCTGAAGCTCCGTAGCTGTTCAATAGAGGAATTCTTGATGTTACGTGTGTAGAGGCCTTCTAGATAGTTGCGGGCCACGTTAAGCTGCACCTCATAGGCCATCGCCCGTGACGCCTGAGCTGGGGTGAGTGCTTCAGCCATGGCACGTGTGCTGTCAAAAATGTAAATGTTGATCACACCTCAGATCAGTCACAGGAAAGGGGGGTTGTCCACACCTTGCCGTATCAGGTCTGACCGTCAGACTACCAGTCTGACCTTGACAACAGGTGTGTGTAAAGCGGGTACGAAAATGAGGGGTGCGAGCAACATGAATATTCATTATGACGTCATCGGTTTACTGACTGCAGCGTGGAGGTCAGACTCAGGTCAGATTGTTTGGGCCGCCTGAATCAACTGTGAATTGGCCAGGGAGGAGGAGGGAGGAGGGGGGTTCTGAACACATAGCACAGATACGGGTTATCCAGGTTCTGCCGGTGGCAGACAGCTGGATAGATGAAGATGGGTTGTCCACTGCTGATCACACCTCACGTGTGGAAAAGATCTACATTAACAGGTCAACAAGACGTCAGCCCCCTTGGTGGGCGATGTTACAGGTAGAAGAGGGAGTAAGCTACAAGCTCACCAGTTACTAGTCAACCTGTGGCAGCTATCGATGCAAAATGTATTCATCGGCATCCACCATATATAAAAACATAACAGGCACAGGATGGTCAGGGCCTTGTCACCATTCTTAAAAGGAGTGGAAGGGAAGAAGGGCGAAAGGCGATGCTGGGTCAGACGTTGGTTAAATGTGGAGAGATGAATCCAATTCGGTCACTATCACCGGCTAATGCCTGAACTACGACACGAAGATCCAGCAACCTTCTTCACTTTCCTGAGAGTACCACCAGATATACAGACCTCCTTGTCAGTCTTGGTCCAAAAACTGACATGACAAAAACTGTACAAGCGCAATATATGAACTTTAACAGATTAGCTCGTCTATGGAACAAGCTTCCACAGCATATTCGCATGACAGATAGTTTAGGCTCATTTAAAAGACAGTTGGGTGTTTTGTATAAGTCACATTTAATTGATTTTGATATCAACAATCGTTGTACATGGGGTATTATCTGCTGCTGCTCTGGGTGTGATGTACGATAATACTTGGTCTGAGAAACATAATATGCTCTACATTGATATCACCGCAACCTTTACTGAGTTAATGGGGGGAAGCTTTTCGCTACGCTTCCAAAAACTCGACAGCGAGGTTGGTGGATGGTTCTAATGTCCATACTTAGGTGTTGGCAGTCGACGAACCATGCACGTGTCCGACTTTTTCCAAAGACTCGACAGCGAGATCCACGGATGTTTCTGATGCTAACGTAGGTGTTGGCAGTTGACGAACGAACACCGTGTCCGACTTTTATTGGTATGTAGGCCTATACAATGTGTTTCGGTAGCGCGACGGCTTTACGAGCCGACGCCAGTCGATGGTTTTTAGACTAATCGTAATAATTAATTTTAAATAGGGATGTATATGTTATTATAATTATTATAACTTGCATATTTTGATTATAAAAATATTCCACTTGTATTTGTTTTATAGGTTTTTACGCTTTCCAGAGTGTGTTTTTGCTACTATTTATAATAATATGTAGTTATTTTATCTCTGGTTTTGGCGCGGGAAACTCATATTATCATGTATAATATTTTTTTTATACTTTTATGCTTATACTTTTTGTACATAGATAAATATAAATATAGTTGCTGCCTAGCTTGCAGAAGCTTCTATAAGCCTGTTCTAGCGCAGCACGACCAATGTTGTATATAATATTTTAATGATATAATGTGTATATTCCTTAGGAATGGAGTTTGCTAATAGAAAGTAGCTGACCAACTCGGACATATCTTTCGTTAACATACTCTCTTAATCATCAACCTGAAGCTCCGTAGCTGTTCAATAGAGGAATTCTTGATGTTACGTGTGGAGAGATGAATCCAATTCGGTCACTATCACCGGCTAATGCCTGAACTACGACACGAAGATCCAGCAACCTTCTTCACTTTCCTGAGAGTACCACCAGATATACAGACCTCCTTGTCAGTCTTGGTCCAAAAACTGACATGACAAAAACTGTACAAGCGCAATATATGAACTTTAACAGATTAGCTCGTCTATGGAACAAGCTTCCACAGCATATTCGCATGACAGATAGTTTAGGCTCATTTAAAAGACAGTTGGGTGTTTTGTATAAGTCACATTTAATTGATTTTGATATCAACAATCGTTGTACATGGGGTATTATCTGCTGCTGCTCTGGGTGTGATGTACGATAATACTTGGTCTGAGAAACATAATATGCTCTACATTGATATCACCGCAACCTTTACTGAGTTAATGGGGGGAAGCTTTTCGCTACGCTTCCAAAAACTCGACAGCGAGGTTGGTGGATGGTTCTAATGTCCATACTTAGGTGTTGGCAGTCGACGAACCATGCACGTGTCCGACTTTTTCCAAAGACTCGACAGCGAGATCCACGGATGTTTCTGATGCTAACGTAGGTGTTGGCAGTTGACGAACGAACACCGTGTCCGACTTTTATTGGTATGTAGGCCTATACAATGTGTTTCGGTAGCGCGACGGCTTTACGAGCCGACGCCAGTCGATGGTTTTTAGACTAATCGTAATAATTAATTTTAAATAGGGATGTATATGTTATTATAATTATTATAACTTGCATATTTTGATTATAAAAATATTCCACTTGTATTTGTTTTATAGGTTTTTACGCTTTCCAGAGTGTGTTTTTGCTACTATTTATAATAATATGTAGTTATTTTATCTCTGGTTTTGGCGCGGGAAACTCATATTATCATGTATAATATTTTTTTTATACTTTTATGCTTATACTTTTTGTACATAGATAAATATAAATATAGTTGCTGCCTAGCTTGCAGAAGCTTCTATAAGCCTGTTCTAGCGCAGCACGACCAATGTTGTATATAATATTTTAATGATATAATGTGTATATTTTGTTTGTATCTGTTTTTAAATATATATATGTATTGGTCAAAAGCTAAATAAAATATAATTTACAAAGACCACGGTTGGGTCAACGCTACGCTTTTTTCGCTACGCTTCCAAAAACTCGACAGCGAGGTTGACGGATGGTTCTGATGCCTCAAATTCAGTTGAACGAGTGCCAGCTTTGGGGGCTTGCAGTACCGGGTTTCAAGAATATAATCAAATGTGAACAACTATATTTGCTCTCAGAACATATCAATCTCGCCGAACATCACTGGAGAGTGGCCCTAACCTAGTTACTGTACACTGCCGTGCAAAGCAAAGGCAGTATCTACTTACTTTACAAGTAAGCAAAAGCCGCATTTTGGCCCCGCCGTATACATATGCCGCTGTTCAGGCTTGGTATGTGAGTATTACGACATTATTTTATTATTGTTCGTCACGCCACGTCCGCGTCCATGTACTAATAGGTGGTGATTGTCTCACAATTTACAAAGACGACGTTGACCTCGATACCACTCAACTTCATAATCATTTATCAGAACGAACGGTCCGCTGGTGGTGATGCTTATGCATGTAGCTCTTCAACAAGCACGAGCCTTTGGCCCAATATTGGCTCGACGTCGATCCATCTCCTGTGAGACTGGTCCAACATTGGCTCAACCATTTGTGTTTGCCAGGGTAGTAGCCTACATGCCGCCATGCAAAACCAAAAGGCAGTAGCTGCGTACTGTTAAGTATGCAGTTACTACATCTGGGGTTTCAAAGCAGTATACTGGTCATTGAACGTGTTGTCTTTCTTTCAATAGGTACCTTGTCCTCACCTTGACCTGTATTTGGGTAGCTATCAGTATACCACGCATACTTGAGGACACAATTTATTGAAAAGTAGCCAATGTACAATAATTGAGATAACCCTCCGTTTGCTACATTCTCAGTTATGCATTTTGAAAGATGTTGCACGGAAAATACCTTAATGTTAAAATATATTTTTTTTTGAGTGACATGCATAAGCTTATCCACATAAATCAATGAAGAAATAACTATAGTTTGACACCAGGTAACTTCAAAGTGAGACTCGTGCATCAGTTCCAGCCAGGTGGGTTTTCGGAGTTTAATGATGCATAATAATTTAACTATACATAGAATATGTTAACCCTTTCAGCGCTTTGGAAATCAGAGCCTGACTTCTGTAGAGGTGGGTTTCTGACGGTCGCCGTGCTGATTTTTTTTTTTAAATGTAGGCCTATATAATGGTCGTTGACCCATAACATAGGGATTCAAATAAAGCGCAAAGAGCTAACTAAGACATTTACGATGAATTCAAATTGAAAAAAACACTTTGGTCTCTATAGTTTATATAAACAAGTAAACATACATTAGCGTTGTTATAAGGGTTAATGTAGCCTAGAAATGAAAAGTTACCTTGACGTCTGCTACGACCCTATCTTGTCCCAGTGTATACATTAATTGCCAATTAAATAGTCCGAAGTAGTTTGTGTTCACCTTATCGGGCCATCAAAACAATATTATTGCATTGCAATAGCACTTACTGGTTAGAAAATGGAAGTTTTATTATCTCGAATATCAGTCACGCAGATCAAAATTCACCTAAATACACTGTATGGCCAAGGAATTCCTTGGTATGGCAAACGACCCGACGCCACCTTTCGTCAGATCCTGTATCCGCCCTCTGATATGAAATATTTCAAATCTGAGGAGTATGTATGTAAGCCTCCATACATCATGCCTTAGGACATGGAATGTTGTATCGCTGAGATGGGAAGCGGCTGATCTTAGCATAATCGACTTAAATACAGAAGTAGATTACTGAGTAGAAAGTATCGTCATGCAACAATTAATATGTGATACTATTACTTAACACTTTAGCAGTAAATTAAAATGGAGTCTCCATGTGCAATATGGGCTGCTTTATTGGTATATCTGCATGCAATTTATGTGATACTCTTCTTCAACTGTGTAATAATAGGATGCAGTCTGTATAAACATGTTAGAGCTGGGATGCTGAATCGTCTCCTTGGATATAGATATGAAAGGGCATATCTGCCAGTTTAGGAAGTGGTAGATACATCCTCTCATATCCAAGGGGAGGAAATATCTTATCGTTAAATAGTTAATAAGATTATTATTTAAATCTCCCAGTACTTTATACAACTACTGATACAGGTGTTATATTATTTCTACATTTTCAAACTCGCTTCTGGTTGCTTATATATTCAATGTGGAGTCTGAAGAATTGGGTACATATTTTGTTAAGGTCTGAATCATTGTTAGTTCTGCCTATGAATATTATAGGGATTGTAATAATTAAAAAATGGAAAGGGGTTTCAGGTTGTTCTACAACATCTATTCTGCTAATGAACAAAAGTACGAGCCTGGGCTAGTGTTATTTGAATATCTTCAGCGAGTGTAGGGCCTAATGTAATCGTTGCGTATGATGTTGATTTCATTTAGTGTGATATCTGCTGTTCAAGTGTGGCAGGTCTCAAGTCGATCCCCGCACTTAAAGAGTAAAATATGTGTAATGGCCATACATCCATAACATAGGTATTCAAATGAAGTGGGAATAGCTAAATATACCCCTGGCATGGGTCCAGTTCGTTATTCCGACAGGTCTATATTCCGACAGGTCGATAGTCCAACAGGTCGTTAGTCCGACAGGTCGATATTCCGACAAACGGGTCGATATTCCAACAGGTCTATATTTCGACATGTCGATAGTCCGACAGGTCGTTAGTCCGACAGGTCGATAGTCCGACAAACAGGTTGTTATACCGACAGGTCTATATTCCGACAGTTAATGTCGTGATGGATGGCGATTAAGACAAAAGGGCCCATGATACAGGGCTATATCTATCTAAATAATGTTGTTTAACTCTTTTAAGTGCTGCATCAGTCTTTGTCATTTAATTTTCATTTGAAACTGGCATTGGTGACGCAAATGTCATTTTCAAATGAATGAAAATGAAAGATGAAATGAATGGGGTTTTAGGCCACCTTTGTGCACACATAGGCTAAACTGGGCCAGGAATGGGAATACCCCCACGTTTAAAACGTGGACCTGATATAGGCCTAATATTTTACAATCGGTGCTTTATTTGATATCTGAGCGCATTACACCAAATGAAGAAACATTTTCTACAAATAACTAAACGGTGGAATATCTTAAAGGTGTGGTCAACTTACAAAATTCGCAGGACAACGATCCCCCAGAATGCAATAGTGCCCGTGGGTAGGGCAAGCCCTATTCCATAATAATACTAAATATGCGTTTCATACCCAAAGCCTCATTAAGAGCAAGCTGTCAAATCACAGCAAGTTCATATATACTTAAGCGACATCTATGAGTTAATAATTCAAAGCCCTTATCCCCTGCCCCTACTTGGTCGCTGGCTTGCAAACAAACTGACTGTATCACAGCGAGGGTGTGGAAACGACCTGACCCCAAGCTTGTATTGACACCCAGTAAACACAATTGTATGACTTTATGCGATGTTGGACCCTTCCTAAGTTATCGCCCTCTAGGCTATTATACGTCGCAGACAAGCGAAATAATTAACTACTTGATATTATTGATAGCCTACTGGGGCAGCTGTCAGTGTTTTACCTCGGTCTTGCGCTAACGGGACCGTGGACTCCGATAGTCTACCTTTAGTTGCAGCTAACAACTTGGCGATCACAACCTACGGTACATGTAAACGAACAGTTGACGTGAGACTAAAAAGAGAGTACTCGTGGACATTTATTGTTGTAGACATTAAGCAATCTATACTAGAAGCTGATTTTTTAATCCACTATATTCTACTTGTCGGCTACTGGAGCCATGTGGAGATTATATAAGTTTTAATGCTCAGACGGTGCCTGATAGGTACCCAATTCCTCATATTCAAGATTTTACACAGCGTCTAGCTGGATCAAAGATTCTCTCAAAGATAGATCTAGTGCGGGAGTATTATCAGATTCCTGGCGAACCGTACGACGTACATAAAACAGCGGTTACAATGCCTTTCGGCCTTGCTAGTGACAAGCCCTGATCATAAAACTCACAGAAAAAATTTAAAAATATTATTTGAAAGGCTTGCCGAATATGGAATTATCATAGGTCTGGAGAAGTGTCATTTTGGAACGACCGAACTCAGTTTTTTGGGGCATTACGTTTGCTCTGAAGGAATCTCCCCCTTACCCACCGCCTTGGACGCCATAGTAAATTTTATTAAACCTGAGAAGCAGAGAGTATTGCGCAGATACTTGGGCATAGTTAATTATTACCATCGCCTTACTCCCCACTGTGCGGGAAAATTGACACCTTTGAATAATTTATTGCCTGAGGCTAATGAAGGCCAGACCAGGTTATCGCCAAAATCTAATTTATAACTAAATTTGACCGAGAGTGCCAGTTTAGAATTTATCGAATCAAAGCAAATGCTGGCGAACGCGACTTTATTAGTTCATCCGAGCCCGTCGGCACCATTGAATATCACATGTGATGCTAGTGATTTCGCCGTCGGCTTAGTGTTGCAGCAGTGTATCGAAAACGTTTGGCAACCCCTGTCATTTTTCAGCAAAAAATTATCACCAGCAGATACACGCTATAGGGCATTTGATAGATAACTTTTGGCGGTTAACGCCACGATCCGACATTTCAGACACAACCTAGAAGGACGTGAATTTTTCGTCAATACCGATCATAAGCCTTTGACTTATGTTATGAACTCAACAACAGAGCGCTCGTCACTTTGCCAAACTAGGCATCTGGCCTATATCGTAGAGTTCACGACCGATATTAGTTAAGTGAAAGGAGAAACGAATTTTGTAGCCGACGCATTGTCGCGACCATCTGTGTCAGCTATTGTCTGCGAGTTTGCAATCAACTGTAAAGACTTGAACGCTAATCAGGCTCTAGACAACGAATTTACACGTTTGAGACTTTCAACATCCTCTACTCTTGATTTACGATTACTTAAAACCTTCGACAACGTATCGGTATGGTGCAATGTATCGACCGGACATGCAAGACCGTACGTAACAAAGAAATTTTGAAGAAAGGTTTTTACAACACATCATGGTTTAAGACACCCATCTCACAGAGCCACGAAACCGCTTATAAATTCACGTTTTGTGTGGCACGGAATGAATATCGATATCGCTATTTGGTGCAGATCATGCACAGGTTGTCAAACAGCTAAAGTTTCACGTCATAATAAACCAGTTTTCGGAAAGTTCGATCAACCGACAGAGAGATTCGATCATGTACACGTCGACCTAGTCGGACCATTACCGTATTCCGATGGTTTCAAATATTTGTTGACATCCGTCGACCGTTTAGCACGTTGGCCTGAGACCATACCATTAGCCGATGTTAGAGCAGAGACTGTTGCAGATGCCTTTTTCAGTGGGTGGGTGGCTCGTTTCGGGACCCCTGCCACTATCACCACGGATAGAGGTGCCCAATTCGAATCACGATTATAGGATACTTTGTGTAATCAACTCGGCATCACTAGAAATCATACTACGAGTTACCACCCTCAGTCGAATGGTATGGTCGAACGTTTTCATCGCCAGCTTAAAGCCGCTATTATGGGGCACGAATCACCAAACCCATGGACAGCTATGCTACCGGCAGTCTTACATGGCATTCGATCGGCCGTCAAGGGAACATTAGGCAGATCGACCGCCAAGATGATTTACGGAATGACTCTCCGATTGCCCGGTGACTTTACTGAGAAATAGATAGTCGACACTAATACTGACATAGACAATTATTCAAATAAGTTGCGCATAGCCATGTTGCGTCTCCGGCTATGCCCCCCACGTGACACAAATCAAAAAGACATGTTCCAATATAAGGAGCTCGAAACATGTACACATGTATTTTTACGACACATCGCGATAGCACCACCACTGACTGCCCCTTACAACAGACCGTATAAGGTCGTAGGAGCGGCCGAGTGTTTAAAGTTATGATAAAAGGCAAGGTCGAGAGGGTGATGGCAGACCGTGTCAAACTGGCGCATATCGAGCGCAAGCCTGAAAATGTTAGCACTCAGCAGCATAGAGTGACAGCGAAGTCAAAACCTACGGCTTCAAAGCCTACAGCGAAAACTCGTGAACCTCGGCCAGCCGTAGCAAGAGCACGCAGCATTACTACGTCGATGCCCTCCAGGACCGGAGTTACAGCGGAACAGAATTCAAACGCACGGTCTGCAAAGCAGACAAAGGAAGCGGTTCCAGCGATCACTCAATCATCCGACACGACTGCAGTACAGTCGCCTAAGCCAACGACACTTTAAAAGGCACTGCATGCCAAAAGCAACAATTTTTCTCACGCTATTGGGAAGAAAGAAGGTTTACAAACATATTCGCGCATACCTCTACACTTGCGAACTGACGTGCCCGCTCGAATTTCTTTTAAAAAAACACGTGCTGTCATTCGAAGCAGCGATAATACCGATCAAAACAGTAAAGTGATGGCAAATAAGTTATTCACACAAACACGTGTTGGACAACAAATCCACACTCCTGCCCGGTTCGTGCAGCTGGTTCACGCGGTTGTAGCACCTAACTATATATACGGCAGACCCAGCTGCGCGAATCACTTAAATAATTTGTAAATATAAATTCTGCGAGGCCTGGCATAACTAAATCATACATATGTAAAATAATGAAAAGTTTTATAGTGTAAAGTTAATTAATACATTGACACTGTATAAGTAAATAAATAAGTCAGTTGGACGAGACATGTTTTGGGCATGCCCGTTTTAAGTGACATTTGTTAAGGGGATCGGAACTATATAAACTCAGAGAGTTTGGTCATTGCCGTGCTCATCGACATCCGCCAACACCCCACGCTGTAATTTCACTATGACAATCTGATTATTCATGTTAATATATTGTTATCCTTTTTATATAAACGTACGACTCGGTGCTATCCAGACGGTCTCGTAGATTAAACATACTTTAACAATTTCTGCCTGTTACCGTAACCACAAGCATAGTTTTCAGATACAAGTTGTCACTTAGTCTGGGGTAATGTGGCGACGGCATCAGGCCAGTATCGCCCAGCTCTGCGCCACTCTGAGAATCGCGCCTTTCTCGTCCATTCCATTCTACTTCGTCTTAGGAGACAGACGCCTAAGTCTGCCGCTCGTTTCACCGGCCAATATGGCCTGGTATCACTCTCTGTCGCGGGATAGTATGCCGTATCTGACACTGTCTGAGAAACATCAATAAAGAAAGAAAGAAAGGATCATCTTTGTTAGCGATTTTTATTTTATTGACCCCTGCTGACCAGGTAGGACTTAGAAGAACAGGATTTGGGCTCGCTGGAGTTTCCCCGCACCATGCCACCCAATAAACACACTCTTAGAGCGCTAAAAGTTAATATTAAAAAAAACTTACCATAGGTAATAGTATGTAACGTTTCCGTTTCCTATACATGTGTATTCTGAGCATTCTAATGTGTGCTAACATCAGTTTATTCATCTGTCATCTGGTATCAAATTATAAAAAGCTACTTTGTTGCATTAAAGGTATTTTTGTGTAAAATGTTTGGAGTCAATATTAGGCCTACACCTGAAGCTATAGCATGTATAGTGGGAGCTGTATTAATGTTGGAAGAACACTAAATTTACATTTTCTACCTAAAAAATAAATAAACATGAATAATAATTTGAATAATCTCATTCAGAAAATAGTTTATCAGATAATCTAGCTGACTTTTTTACTCTGATAATTGATGTTTTAATATGTCTTTAATTTATGTTACTTTTAATATATATACCCCAACACAGTATCATTCACCATGAAATTGTAAAATTTTTTTTTTTAGTATATTCTACATCAGCACCACCCACAAAATATAAAGCTGTCTTGTGCATGGACCTGTAAATCCATAAAGAAGATTGTTAAAAGGTGGACGATAATAGGTGTATTTACAAAAAAAATCAGTCAGCTAAAATGTTCAAGAATAAAACGAGTGGCATCATTTATTTATGAAAGATCTTTAACACACCTTTTAAAATCAAATTACAGGTGATGAGAGTGTTTTATCTAGCTCCCAATATCTTCAAGTGAAATATTGAATTCAATTTTTTTACACGAATGTATAGGTTTGAGGACTTATGAGGTCAAAAATCCGAATGAGGTGATCTTACTGGCTACATTTTTTCGGCCCATTATCCTTTGATACTCGACGTTAATGGTTGAGGGTCATATTGTGAGTAGGGGTGGTGGAGGTCGTGGCAATTAAGATACAATCAAGTGCAGACGGTAAAACGTTAAAGCTCATTTGAAAAGCATATATCACTCTAGATACAGCAACCTGCATGTCTAATGTGACCCTTAGAGCGCTGAATTAATTTGTAAAAAACATCGCAGTCGAAGGTTTTTTTTCAATTTGAAATCATCATAAATGCCTTCGTCAGCCCTTTCTGATTCATTTGAATACCTATGTTATGGGTCTACGACCAATATAAATATGTGGATTCTTACAGTGCGGAGATCGACTTTAGTCGTCAGAATCTGACGTCCACAGACGTCAGATTCTTGCTGTTGCATTTCGGCTTTGCAGAGGAGTGTTGTACGAGACAAGTCAACCCTTGACCACTTCGCAAAGGAGGGCCAGAACTCTGTCTGCTATTGGCGCGCGAGAACCCACTCCATGTCACGCTATAGAAAAAGACCAGACGTTATCTTCATTCTGAATGAATATTTCTCCACCGTCTGCGACACTGGCCCAGCATCAGTCAACGGCGTGACGGTGTGTCGCTGCCGACTGGACCGTGGTGCGCGGCGGTGGACCTAGAAATAATGCCGCTATGCCAGCCGCCGCCACAGTCTCTGGTGAGCTTCACCAGATTTCTTCTGCTTGAGGTAATCGGGACATCAGCCGAGTTTGACTGATACTCGTCGCCAGCTACCGGTTGGAGAACAGTTTGTTTGTACACATTTATCGTGAACCAGGTGAATTTTTTTTATTCCCTAGAGCATATAGTTAGAGTGATCTCACCCTCCACTTTAGCATGTTTAGTCTGTCTGACAGTGAATATGCGCGCTGGTCAAAAATGAAAGTAAGCTTTTCGGGTATTGCTCAGTCAATTCTCAAGCGATTTTTACAAAATGTTTGCAACCAATCTGATCTAGTCATTTGGCAACAGCCCTGAAAATTTCAGTGAGTATTAGGCCATTTGAGAGTCATTTGACATAAATCTTTAGAGCCAGGCGTCATAATTAGAAGTTTGCTACATGGCAGATGATCTAATTTTTTAACTACACAATAACCATTGTTTGTTTACGCAATGCCCAGGCTTGATGCCAAATGACTATGAAATAAGGCTTACAAAATTAAAAATCGATTGAGAATTGACAGTGATCAACGAAAAACTAACTTTAATTTTGAACAATCCTCCGGCCACCATTATATAGGCCTACTAGTGTTTTTGTTATGATATCCCGAGACACTCGTGTGGCCAGTTTTTAAAACTGCAAATTGTCTTCAAATATTAAGAACTGATATGCGATGTGACTTATTAATACAAATACAAGTAATTTTTCAGTCACTTCAAGTCAACATTTTAATTAAATAGCTCAGAAGGGCCCCCGGTCGCCAATTTTGAATAGCAATCTTGCCTTGCGGTTCAGCGATCCATCAAAACTGAAAGTCTAGTACGGTGGATTTCAAAGAAATATTAAACAAAATTTCGATAAACCTCAAGATTTATATTATATTATATCAATTAGAAACGCTAAAATTGTGTTTTGAATTTATATCATGCGAAGCTTTGCATCTTGGGCCATTATAAAATTGCAAATAAAACACAAGGTGATGGGGTAGTCTACACTTGATGTGAATTAGCCCTTTTAGCGTGGGGACCGACTTTCGACGTCAGAATCTGACGTATTTTGGTCCCCGCGCTAAAAGAATTTTAAAAATGTTAAAGGCCGGAGACCCATAATCTATATAGGTATTCAAATAAAGCGGAAAGAGGTGACTAAGACATTTATGATGGTTTCAAATTGAAAACACCTTTGGGCTTCATGGTTTGTACAAAAATATTAGTTGGCTCTTTCTTATTCATTTAAATACCTATGCACGGACTACAACCCTTTTTTAAATATTTTTACTCTTACAGTGAAGCGATCTACTTTAGACGTCAGAATCTGTAGATGTACGTCTACAGACGTCCGATTCTGACGTCTATCCCCGCGCTGTTAGGGTTAAGCACTATATACATATATGTGTACTTTCAGACATACATCATATTACAGTATGGCCTTCAAGGTATTCTTAGTACTTCTGATGGTCACTGGGTTGATCGCCGTGCTGAATGCTAAGTCTAAATCTAAGTCTAAAGAAAAGACGTCTAAAGAAAAGAATTCTGGCTGTGGTAAGGTTGATTTTATGGTGGTAATCAGGGTCAAATTTCAAAATAGCAAATATATTTTTTATGGAAAGTAAATAGACTTTTTGCTCTAATTTATTGATTTGGTCATCAAAATGGTGGCAAGTTTATTTAACAGTTTTTTTTTAACTGTAGTCTATGGTCACATTGACAGATGAATGTGCTGTGCCAACCCTCGAGACAACATTTGTCAATATATCCGGCTGCGCTGGATATGTCGATTCGTCAAGTTGTGATCGAGACTGCCCTTCCAACAGTCATTACGATCCTGTGTACGGCGTTTACACTCGCAACTGCACGTGCTGTCAACCAAAATCCTATCAGGGAGACACGGTAATCCTGAACTGTAAGTTTATATGAAACGTTGGTCCGATGCTGCTTCAGTGTAGAGCCAGCCTAGTAGACGGTGGACCAACATTAAAGCGGCTTTGGGCAATGTGCTTCACTTGGCGATCTTAGCCAATCCTGGAAAATATTTTGTTTTTGGTCTCTGTAATATTCAATATTGTTGATTTTTTCAGTTTTTATTAGGGAAATTATTCCATGTGCACGAAATCGTATTTCGCCACATTTTAGTGTGTTATAATGACCGTGTTTTCAGTGTAGCTGTTTCTTGGGCCGGCTAGCATAATAGACAGACGGACAGACAATAAAAAGTCACAACTGGACTTACATGTCATGTAATGGTATGCAACATAAACAAAAACAAAACACAAGCAAACGTTAAAAAGTATATAAAAAGCATTAGAAAATTAAAAATAAAACTATGAGGAGATGAAACATATTATATGAAAATTAAAGTAATTTAATGTACAAATAAAGTGGTATAATGTGGAAATAAAAAATGTGTAAATACATAAAATCACGTTTATTTTATTAAGACATAGGCGAACATGTTTCGCAGAAGCTTAACAATACAGTGTTCTTGGCAATTTAAAAATGATACAAATTTAAAATTGGATGATAGTGTGTTAAAAAATTTCAATGTGATTATTTGCTTCGTGAAATAGAACATAGGCCTAATCTTTCCTCATTAAAAAAACTACAGAAGATTTAAACAAGAGGACTGAAGTCCTATATCATCCCCCGCCATAAATTAGGTTAGAGTTATTGCGGTCACAACTATTTAGAAAGTCGACTTGTGGTGGCCATTTTAAATTTCAGCAAAACCACCTGCACATTATTTCTGACTTCATTTTTTTGCGTTTTTGAGGTAACAAAAATTATGAAGTTCAAGCATGGCGGCCATTTTGAATTCCATATCGTGGGGAATGTGATTGTAAAATTTGAATAATTAACGACTAGGTTTTAAAATTTTTGCGCCCACATAAAATTTTGGAGTTGACTTCTGGCAGCCATTTTGAATTTTGGTAGCATCCTTTAAAAATCAATTGCACATCCACAAGCTGCTAGGAATGTGATGTTACAATTTTAAAAAAATTGACCAAACTAATTTTTTGATTTTTTGCGCCTACCAAAAAATTGAAGTTGATCCGTGGCGGCCATTTTGAATTTAGTAAAACCTTGAAAAAGTCACCTGCACATCTCCATATGGTGGGGAATGTGATAGTGAAATTTGAATAATTTCTGACTTTAAGTTCTAGAGTTTTTGCGCCCACAATTTTTTTTGGAGTTGACCTCTGGCGGCCATTTTTGACCAGTAGTTTTTGCGCCCACAAGAAAACGTTACGCCGGACAGAATCCTGGCGCGACTAAAATCCCCCTTCCCCTACGGGCGGGGGATAAAAAATTGCTCGTCATCAACGGCATTGTAATCACATCTTGTACATAGTCTATCATTTATGGGTGTGTTATTGTGTCTTCCAAGTTCATTCTGTAATGAATGTGAGAATAATCTAAACCTGGCTAATACCGAAACTTCTTTTACATTCTTTATTAATATTAAATATGGTTCAATATGAAAAATTAATTTAAATGTTGCATATATACGTGATTTGGGATATAAAACAGAAATGTCATGTTTCCATTTCTTGGTAAAATGGGCTTTAATATTATTTTCCACATCTTTTCTAAACGATTTGGTACAATGTATTTTTTGTATTTTCTAGCAATCGAAAAGTTGAATTTCATAATACTACCTGATTGCATCAGCTAGCCTAATTCTTGCAAATTTGCAGTAGGTATAATTCAAATTTCACTTTCCACATTTTTCTAATCAGGTCAAGATGGCGGGACACTCGACTACACATACGAGTACGTAGTGGATTGCTACTGCGACGTCTGCGAAGAGCCTACCGGTAGGTTATTTGTAGAGGAGACCTAGCCTGTTGAATGTCTCAATGGGATCCGAGAAGCTTACTTTTGGGAGAAGCTTTGTCTGAGTCTTGCTCAAGAATTGTTTCCGCATATTTTGTAAATTATCAAATAATTTATAGTATTTCAGAAACATATTAGCCGTGAGAACCCTTTAAGTGCTAATCACGTCAATAGCCGTTTTCAGCCTTTTAAACCCTTTAACCGCCAAAGTATTCAATTTTAATTTTCACCCACTTGAAGTTGTGTCTCGCTGACGCGATCCACAACTCCAAGTGAGTGAAAATTATGCAAATTTGACAAATGAAGGTCAACTCTTTTCAAATCTTGCTGGTTGATTTTATCTTTCACATATTTCAAATGTGGTACTTAATGTGCTGATAAAAAATGAAAACCCGAATATATGCGACACCGGCGGGTAAAGGGTTAATTTGTCCTTCAAAAGATAATTATTAAACTCTTAACCCTTACACAGTTATTAATTTGTAAAAACCATCGCAATCAAATGAGTTTTTTCAATTTGAAATCATCATAACTGTCTCAGTTAGCTCTTTCCGATTCATTTGAATACCTATGTTATGGGTCTACGGCCATTAGAAATATTTTTACTCTTATAGTGCGGGGATCGAGTTAAGGCGTCGGAATCTGACGTCTATAAAGACGTCAGATTCTGACGTCTAAAGTCGATCCCCGCGCTGTAAGGGTTGAAGCGTGAAGTTATAGAATGTTTTCGCCTACCGGGTACTTGAAATCGTGTCTCGCTACCGCGATCCACAACTTCAAGTAGGTGAAAAAATACATATGTGCAAAAAAAGACATATGTGCAATTATGATAAAAGTATATATGCTCATATTCCCAGTTTAATGCTCATTTCTCATTAACCCTCTCAAGCCTGATATTACCATGAGTAATCTTCATCCTCTACAAGCCGCGAATTGCTGTACTTGTAGTGGACAAAGACGACGTGAAGTGGGTGGCAAATGAAAAATATATATTGTTATTATTAAACAGTTTAAGGGATTTTTTTGTTCTAGAGCCCCTAGATTTTTAAGAAATTCCTCAGACGCAAAATGCTAATTTGATGCATCGTGAAGGTTTAAAGGGTTAAATAGTTATCTTTCGAAGGAAAAATTAATATGTGGCTTATTATTAGCCCGATTAGAAATCACAGGCCAATATACTCAGCATGGTAGTTCAGACATGAACATTTGTGTCTTTATCTTCAGGTAAAAATAAAATGAATTGAAAGACATCTTCAAAAAAATATTGAAGAAGTTTATTCCGAAATTATTACAAAACGATGAGCATAACACTTTATTTGGGGTTGCTCTAATAATAGTCCTATTAGATCAAACCGAAAGCTTGCATCAATCGACTATGAGTTATTGGTTATTGTTGATCTAATCAAGGTCAAATATAAGTCACAGACAGTAATATTGATAGTAAAGGCTGGAATCACTACGTTTTCTTGAAGATTAACCCTTTAACCGCTAAGTTATTGACATTTCCACCCACTTGAAGTTGTGTCTCGCTGACGCGTACCACAATTTCAAGTGTGTGAAAATTATTCAGATTTGACAAAATGGAGGTCAACGATTTTGAAATATTGAGAATTTATGTTATGTTTAACATAGTCAAAAGCTGGTATTTAATGTGCTTTTTACAAAATTGAACAGCCGTTTATAATCGGGATCGGCGGTTAAAGGGTTAAAACTAGTTGTTAGGGCAGATTGATTTTGCTCTAGCTCTGTGTCAAATGTATAACAATGGGATTGTATTTGACTGGTTGTTGAATCTCGCGACGTTTTACGGTATTTTCCTGGCTATTTGGTGACAAGCTGCAACTGTGAGTAAACATACTATTAAAAAAAACATTTAAGTTATATGTGTCAAAGAAACGTTTATCGAGTGATAGGTAGATACATTCTGTATTTTAAACGCAAAAGCGGTAATTACTTAACCCTTGTCCTGCTATTCCCGGATATATACGGGGTTAAGGATGTTTTAGATCAATACAAATATCACTTAATTTTGATAAAATAGTTTTTAGTAGATGCTTAGTTGATCCAATAATTTAATTTTAGACATGTCTATTCTTCATAAATAGTAATATTTTTCGTCATTTGAAGCTGGAAATTGCGTTAGCAATTCCAGCTTTAAATGACGAAAAATACAATTGAAGCAATTCAGCAGAACAAGGGTTAAAAGTAAAAGTCATTGTCTTTTGGTTTTCGCGCGGCACTAGTATAATGTCATGGGGCTTACTGACATACTAGTATTATGTCAGTAAACTACAGACAGACGAAATGACTCTGCGACACAAATTACATGTAGGTTTTCACTAAAAACTAGGCTAATAACTGTAGGTGGGATGACAACGAAAATGATCTACTTTTACGGTACTTACGGTTACATTATACTTTTCGCTATGACTGTATAATATTATGTATCCCATGTAAACCGTTAGATTATGCGACCTGTCACATTCACATTAGCCTATGTGGTTATTCAAGCCGGATCGCTACCAAGCTCAGCTTAGGCTACTATTTTTTTTCTCCGTTTTAGATGAGCGCGCGCATTAGATTTAGGCCGCCCATTACCAAATAGAACATGTTTTATTTCTGCCCAGCGCGCGCATTAGATTGTTGCCGATTTCCCAAAAAAAACAGTCAATTTCGGGAGATAAGAAAAACATTTGGAAAAAAAACAAGTTCCTTTCAGGAGATAAAAAATATTTTTGCAGCTACGGTTTGTTTTGCTTGTTTTTTTGTTCGTCAACCTCATTACTTTTTTTTCAAATAATATCTAGAAATGCATAGGCCTAGTTATAAAATATTCTGATTTTTTGAAGATTCTGTTTTCAGATTCAGTTGTGTGATTCTGATATCGGCGGACTCTATAGTGCACTGTGCAGACGTTGGGATTGTGTCCAACAAGAGATATGCCTACATGGAGAAAAATGCTGAAAATCGTTAAAGTAAGGATCAATTGTGATAATTCTTGATTTAATCATGCTAATTGTTTTACCAGTAAAATCGGGGAGATATTACGACTGTAGGCCTATTTTTTAAAAGTAAATGAACAGACAAAAGAGAGAAAAAAGAAATAACAAGTGTTAATCTGCAACACTGTCCTGCAAGACGCAAAAACAGTAATTACTTTTTATTTGAGCAAGCAGTCTTTGGTTTTCAACGGTAATAACTGAATGCTGTTCAAACAATAATGACTATTCGAGACAATTTAACTCACAATTTAAATGTGACATCACTCGGTAAACGCTATGGTATGGATCATGTTGCAAAGATAATGAAGATCTTGGTGAAGATGAATAGACGTCCTTCAGAAATGGAGAAGAATAAACTAGGTCTAAGCCTCGTATCTAGCCTATATCTATCGCCAGTAGAAATGTCACAAAAAAACGTCTTGAAATATCACGATTTTATGTTCTCATATTATGTTTGAAATAACATACAGACACAGCCATTTTAGTTGACTACGTTTTAATTCCTTTATCATACACACACAGTTGGATTTTTAGTTACCTGTAATTGGATATTGACAATTTTTAACCTAGTTTCTTGTTTCCAAAAAAATCACTGTATGGCTATATATTATACTAGTAACTATTTATCAATGTTTATAAAACGCTATTTTAACTTTTCCAGCGCGAGGACCGACTTTGGATATTTGTGACGATTTTAAATTGAAAATAATCCTTCGTTTTCTATGGTTTACATATAGGCTTATATGTTTAAAAAACATAGATAAAATATATATATGGTCAATAATTATGTTATATAAAATCGTTTCCATTGACCATGTTGACTGGCTTGTTTTGTTGTCGATATTGATTATTTGTAATAAGCCTAGATAAAAAAACATGTTTCAACGTATGTGTAGAGAAAACTGTTTAATCCACTGCGTCGTGTAATACCTCAGTTGAACTGAAATTTAGTAGATTGGTAGACTAGAACTGCAAAAACAGACATTTGCGTAACACTACCCCTAATTTTAGACAGGCTTGGGGGTACCCCCATATAAGCGGTCAAAATATATCGTTCGTCCCTATTTTTTTTTACTGGTAACATCTCATTTTATGTTTTGGACATATAAAAGCTTAAAAAAAAGTTGGTGTGGGTGAGTAGTGGGGGGGGGGGTGAGCACGGTGACCAATTCTGGTCCATAGACTACTTCACCTGTTCTCTTAGACTACCTGAATATAAGCAGCGCCTGGAGTTTTGCAAAAAAAAGTATTTTAACAGACATTGCTGGTTAGAAGTAACCAGCAATTTATCGGTAACTATCAGACATTCAATATCTTCTCATAACAGGCTCCTGTTGGTCTAAAAACATTGTTTGTTATTAATATAATACATTTTAGTCGGAGCATCCACTGACAGTCTTATGAACACCCTTCTCCGACTATGGTACTCCTTACAGCACACCGATTTTAGCACACAGCGCCATTAAGTCTCAATATTGTTGAGCCATACTGGCAGTATAGAAGTGATTATATGTGGGCATTGACAGACTGACTAATAAAAACTTCCCAGATGTGAGATACGTGCGATCCACGCTCGCCTGCGATTGAGAAACCGATGGGGACACCTAGTGGCCGATTCAACAAGCTCTCCTGTCTGTACGCTCAGCGAGCGTGGTGCGATCATCTTCACTGTGTGATTAATTTTCGGCATATTTTGCTGCAAAGTTCAAGCTGATCCGGGATGGTTGCAAAAACAACCGCAAATTTGTTATTTTTGTTGTGTAGGCATATTCATATCATAATGTTTTAATGGTTTTAACTCAGTTACACAAAGACCATCTCAGAGAAATACATCTGCGGACAAAAATAACGTTAACAATATTCAACCTTTTTTTTAAAGTTTGGTAGATCAGGTTTTCCTTTCAAGCCGAAATCAAATGGTCTTGAAAAGCAATTTTATTATCTACATATAAAACGTTTCACTCAGTTCAGGGAAAAATCAATACCATTTTGAACTTGCTAGACTCATACAGTGCGTTTCATGCAATAAAATAGTGTTTCAAAACGTGTTTACCCGACGGGAAAAAAACTTTTAAGATGATTTTCATAACCCAATCACAGGACGAAGGCCTATACTAAAATCAAATCCAAATTAAACATTATTTATTTTCATTGGAAATAAAGCCTTCTGGCAGGGCTGTTACAAATGAAACATAATTTATTTTTATTGGAAATGAAGCTCAGCAAGACTAAAGCCAAAATTAAATACATGCTTGTATATAGTGCAGATCTTAAAACATATTTCACTTATATAAATTACCATTTGAAATAGTTTTACAGACGTTGAATTGACTTAAATTTTAGGGTTTGGTCCCATTCTCCATTTTGGTAAGATATTTTGCTTCATAAAGGTATTGTAAGGAACAATAATATAGCTATTATATTTTTTATTATGTCATTTACATAATGGTGATAGAATAGCGGTAATTAAAAGGTGTCATAATCAGCTTTCGTTTACACTTCAGCAAATACATAGTTTATTAATTTTTTACCTTTTGAAAACATGTAACTTCAACAAATTCAACAGCTCTATTGTGCGCTAGAAATATTTTTTCCAATGATGATACTTCTTGCTTTTTGTGTAATACTACAATGCCAAATTGATGTTAAAAGATTATAAATTTAAACCAAGGACTAGACCTTTACACCATACATTTTATATCATTTTCATTGAGAAACTTCCAACGAGTAAGACACTATTGTCAATGAAGGTACATCTTTAAAAGTACAATACAAATTTGGTGGCATAATTTAGGATTATGAAAAAAATAGCATGGATGAACAAATGTCATGATGAGACCAAAAATGGCATGGTCATATTTTTATGAGGCATTAATAGATGTCACATACATGAAACTATGCACCTAATGAAAAATAAATACACCACTCAAGAAAATAATGTTAAAAGTTCAGGTTATTATTGAATAATAATAAACATAAAAAGACAGAACAATATGAGCATCTGATAGAAATTGGTAAATGCTAATAATAAATAAGTTTTCAAAATGTGTACATTGAAATCCCTTCATCCTAGGTAAACATCCTGTAAAAAGCCCTTAATCCTAGGTAACAGACCGACCTCCTGCAGAATATTTTCGACAAACACAAGTTTTTGAACGATGTTGGTTTAATGCTGGGCCAGCATTACACAGGGCGGACTACCTTTAACCGTTATAATGTAGGGATCGACTTTTAATACATATCAATAAGTTAACCGCACTGAAAGAATTAAAATATTTATATTGGCCGTAAACCCATACAAAAAGGTATTCAAATAAAGCAGAAAAAGCTAACCAAGACATTTATGATGATATCATCGGATCAGCATCTCCTGTTTACTGAGTTATACAATTAAAAAAAATGGATTTCTCAACGAAAACTATTTAATACCTCTACACAGGCAACAGAAATATAATAAATGTACCAACAATTTTCATAACTTCTGAAATATTAGGTGATTCTAAATAAGCTTAACTAGAATGACTTCAAGATTGAAATGAAATACAATGAATAACTACCAAGTTGTAAAGGTCCATGTGTGTTGCTCATGAGTCAGCCTGAATAATTATTTCCCCTTCAAATCAATTGAAACAACATTAATCAGGTTATGTCAAAGCCAAAATAATTATTTTCCCTTCAGTTCAATGATTTTTTTTAAGTAGCAAGTCTTAACAAAATATAAACATTTAAAAATTAAATGTTGATAATTATGAGCACATTTCCAATACTTCAAATAGTTTTCAAGAAGTTTCATGATACATTATTTTCATAAAACATTATTTATTATAAAATTATACATGTTGTTTCAAATAGAATCTATTTTTGTGTAACCAAAACAATTTAAAAAAGGACTAAGGTACAACGTTGACAACCTGGGAAAGATACCAAAGTTTTAGACAAGCATGTACTTTTGTGCATTTTTCAAGGATGTATTGATTCTGGATGCAATGGAATATTTTGGGTGCTGTAGATAGACACTATCCCAGAGAAGAACATAATGTCCTGAAGAAGTTGGTGCACATTTAAGGACAATTGGTTTAATATCACAGCTAAATGAAAAAATAAGTTCATTTTCAATTCTAAATAGTAACTTTCAGTAAATGCTTCCTGAAGATATGCAGTAATGATAGCACAAGACACCCTTTTACATTTTCTGAAGTTGGTGCACATTTTATGATAATCGGTCTAATATTACAGCTAAATGAAAAAATAACTTCATTTTCAATTCTTAATAGTAACTTTCAGTAAATGCTTCTTGAAGATATGCAGTAATGATAGCACAAGACACCCTTTTACATTTTCTGCTATTTTTAGCATTTCAAACTTCAAAAAATTAACATTTTTCAAAAATATTGACTTTAATGTGTTCTCATGCCTCCACCTGGTTTTTGGGTGGTACGTCACATAATGTTAAATCTTGTCAACAAAACAAATTTATATAAATTTATAAAATTAACAACGTAAGAAAATAGCGAATATTGGCAATTATGTAAATAAAACAATTCTTTAACGAGACTTAAGTGCAAATCAAGTTTATTTACAAGTAAATATTAATATTATTTACTCATTATGTGCAAAACATCTGGCATCTTTCTCCACCAGGTTAAAGTTGGCATTTTGTTAGCAATAATGAAGCTATTTTACCATTCAAAATATGCAAGATAAAATTCAAATATTCAATTTTTAATTTAACTAGTCTCTGAACATATTCTTAATGTACAAGTTACATAATTTTTTATTGCTGTACCAGAGTAGATTATCTTACTGGAGGGTGTGGGATATGCTGGCCCTCATAGTAACAGTCAACACATACCTGTGAACCATGCCACCAAAATAATGTACCAACTAATTTTAGCTCAAGATTCGACTCCATTATGCATGTCAGAGCATGTCCACAAAGGCCTGAACCAGAGTGAGATTTTGGCATTTATTTAGATGAATAGCCTACACAGGATATAATTAGCTGACAATGTATTAAAACATACTTGAATGGACAGAACCCATAGCAGTGTTTCAAAACCCTGACTGTGTAGATATACAGCTTCGCCAAAAAACACAGGACATTGAAGCAAGGTTTGTTTTAATGATGGATTTGGTTGGAAATTCATAATCTGCGATATTTTGGAATTGGTTGGCAAAACCAAACGATCAGTAGTCACCTCTTAACCATTTCAAGCCTGAATTTACCATTGTCATTTCATCCACTACAAGCCGCGAATTGCTGTCGCAATTTTCAACTTGTAGAGGATGAAGATGATTTGATGTGAGTGGAAAATTGCCATGTATTGGTAAACTAGTTTCATGGGAATTTCCGTTCTAAAACCCCTAATGTAGGAAAATTAAGTCTGTTTTCAGGGATGTAAAATGATGCTTTAATGCATCGTGAGGGCTTAAACACTGTTAAAGGGTTAATGAAAATTGTATTGAGCTAGGTAGAGAATTATGTGTAAAATAATATATAATATGCATATAATATTATAATATGCTGGTGCTCAGCAGTGAATAATGATAATCAAGGCAGGGCAGCAAGCTATTTTGAGGAATTGTGAATCAGTTCATCATTTGATGATTCCACAATAATCGATTAATGACGTTTATAATTGACTATCATAATCGGAGTACTGAATCAACGATTGAAAATTATAATCGATCGTTAGTTCCAACACTAGTTGAAACATTTTCTGTAACATTGTCAAAAATTTAAATAATATTGTTTTAAAATCTCATGTCAGCTGGGTCGTTTATGTGTACCTAGAATTGTGTTAAAATTGACAAAAGATAACATTGTATATCCCAAGGACATTTCAACCATATTTAGTCTTCTTTTTTTTAAATAATTACATATGCCATCAAATCAAAATTAGAAATTGTGTCAGATATTCCAGGAAATTGTGTCAAATATTCCAGGAAATTGTGTCAAATATTCCAAGAAATTGTATCAGATAGTCTAGGAAATTGTGTCACATATTCCAGCTTTAACCCCTTCACTACCATACATGCCAGAAATTTCTGTCGTCATTCGTCATGTTACGTCACCATACATGACGGAAATTCCCGTCGAAAGTACTATAGTTACACCAGGATCCCTGGATCCTGGCATGCACTTCGGCCTGGAAGTGAAGTGGTTAAATAGATGGGGGAAGTATAGAACAAAGCAGCAGTCATAAGAAAACTATATACATGTATAACTTATACATACAACTTGCACAGTTAGTCTGTATTACTCTTTTAACATCGACAAAATCATTTTCCAGCAAACACGAGAGGGACTTTAACCCTCTAGCACACTGATGTCGACTACAGTTGACAATAGTATTGTTTTCTCATCTTTTATTGGTCTTGTATACCCAGGTTTTAAAAATTAAATATGCCCAAAATTTAACATAATCATATACATTTCAACGTAGATTTTGCAAATTCAACTAATTTTTAGTCACTTGAAGTTGTGGATCGCGGTAGCGAGACACAACTTCAAGTGGCTGAAAATTTAAATTTCTTGGCTCAGTGCTCTAAGGGTTAAGCCAGCCAATGTTGGCTTAATTTTGGTCCCCTTTCTGCGAAACTGGCCCAACATTAAGCCAGCTGGCTGAACATCTTGTGTTTGCCCCATTGTCTATTTACAGCAACCGAGTCTGTCATGCCATATCAATGAGCAGCAGCACAATTCCGCTTTTCAAAGGTGAAAGGCATTATCTTATGTAAAGTAACCAGATACATGAAGTGCCTATTTCCTTTGCAAAGCACAATTGTTATTCCATAGAAGAAAATAATTCTTCATGCGATTCTTCTCTTGCTTGGGATAAAAATTACCTCTAACCCTTGGAAAAATCATGTGTGCCTGTGTGTGTGAACAGGCACATCTGTGATTATTAACCCTTGGAAGTGCTGAATTGAAAAAAAATCATCTACTTGAAGTTGTGTCTCCCTACTAGTACCGTGACCCACAACTTCAAGTGACTGAAAATTATTTTGTTTAATCAATAACGGTGATTAAAGAGGGTAATTAAACGGACTAAAAAAAAACAAAAGTCGCGCTTAGAATCTCAAGGGTTAAAACATATTCAATTAAGTCAGCACTGGTTTAATGTTGGACCACTGTCTGTGCCGGTGGCCCAACATTAATCCAGCATCAACAGCAATTAATATGTATTTCTTCCTTCTGCTTAGATCTCTACTTCGCCGAGATTGAATGGTTTCCATTTCTAAGGTTTGTGATCACATGTATTACATACCCGAATTCAGGAATAGAAAAAACAATATATTTTGGCATTCAATTCATGCAAAAAACACATACACCGACACTATAGACCTATGGTCAATACCAGTATTCTCTATTTATTCCTAAATTTGAAGTAAATACCAAACCAACACAAAATATTGAACTAATGTTGTTTTAATATTGGCCCATTGTCTGCAACGCTTGCCCAACATTAAAACGATGTTAGCTCAACATCTACGGGTATGATGCACTGTAAAGTGTAAAAGAAAACATCTCTGCAGACATTAAGCCAAAGTTGGCACAATGTTCATCTTCAATGCTGAGCCAACATCGTACCAACATTTGCCGAATGTCTGTCATACACTCACAAAACAGCCTTCTTGGGCTTTCCAAGGGCAATTTTTGACACACTTCTGCATTTCTCACATGGGAAGCGCTTGTTTGAGTCATTACACTCTGTGTTGATATGAAACTGCAGATTATTACAATATGACTCTACATGTATATCTCACACTCACACACATTCACTCTAATCACTGAAGCCGGGGATGAACGATGAACAGATCAAGGTTACGCATCACAGTTCATATAGTACAGTATCCACCACACGAGTAGCCACCTTCAGGATTTGGATTTCTCCCCAGAGAAAGTCCTTTCTGGTCTGTTTCCCATAGTCCTGGAGTCTGAATAATCTGTAACAAAAAAGATTTTAATTTTAAACAAAAACCGATTCACAGTAAATACTAATAAATGGAAGAAAATAGCATGACTTGGTATAAAAATGTACCATCTGCAGAGATTTTTCTAATGTTCAGGCCCCCCTATACACAGGATACAATTATAGAACTAAAACAATGCTGTCAGTTTAATGAAGACCGAAAATGTTATATTCATGTGTTAAGAGCAGCTACTGAATGAAAAAGCTCCTACTGAGAATTTTTTAAAGTATTTTTAAGTATTTTGGGGATATAGAATTTTTGTAAACAATATTAGTGAGCACTTTAATCTGAAAGTCAACAAGGTCATGATTTCTTCTATTACCGGTAATAATCTGCTCATATTCGTATCTATAGAAGCTGCTCAGAGTTGCACAATTTGCCAAAAATGCTATAAACCATATCACTTTAACCCCTAGAGAGCCGACCTATTCAATTTAAATTTATGTGATTTGTGAAATTTACGTCCCATCATATCTTAACATTTAAGACACATTTTACTTTTGATAACTGGTTCATATACAAGTACTAATAAAAAGCACATAATGTGTACCGTAGTCAACATCACCACTCTAGGAGTTAAAGTATTTTGTTGGTTGTGAGCAATTTCTCAATGTCAGAATTTATTCCGGTAAATAGGATTTAAAATAACAAATTCACGGGTGGCCTCACCTTCTCTACTAGTTCTTCAAATGCACACTGGACACCTTCTTTCGTTTTGGCACTGGCTTCTATGAACAGCATATGGTGTTTTCTGGCAAATTTAAGACCCTCGTCTCGACTCACTTCTCGACGTTCCTACAGTATAGTTTTTAAATTTAAGCAATTCATACAAATCCTTGTAATTATTCTTACATTAAGATATAGCTGATTACATGGCCAAAAGAAAAAAAAAGACATTTAAATTCAAAGAGCAAATCCTCTGATGATCAAATACATTTATAAAAATCATTAATGTTGTGTATTTGTGTATTTAATGTAGACGTATATTGTCCATTTTCAAATTTAAAGACATTTGAAAAAAAATGTTGTGCATGTCATATGGGATATTATGATAATCATTAATGTCCAATAGCCGAGCAGTATGTTCAATATTCTTAATTTTAGATATCATAATAAAAAGCATGTTTTGTCCGTACCGGTATGGCTTAAATAGTAGGTAATTTTATATCGGTATTAAGACAAAACGGTGAAAGGTAAATAAATATTTTGTAACAGTAAAGAACTAGTTGTAACAGTAATAAAATAATTTTGCTCATAAACAATAATCTTCTTTACTTTGAATAATAAATGGTCGACTGCTATAGTAATGTGGTAAATATTTGCAGAAATACCGGTAGCAGGTTTATGTGCTCTTGTTAACGGAGAAGACATTTGCATTTGAAAACTAGGTCCACAGGTTACTATTAACTGGTGATTCAGTCAGCTATTTTATAACACGTTTTATTTCATAAGCAAAGACATTTTAGAAATAAGTCCAGTTGTCATGACCTGCATTGACATAGTTATAAATATGACATCAACCAGTTTTCAAGTGAAAAGATGATATTTTCTACTTAAGATAAATGCTTGTAAATAAAAACATATCTGATTATATGATAACTATATCCAATTTTATGATAACTATCTTCAAAAAAAGCAAACTTTTTGTAAAAATGTTCTTTACCGTTATTGCTCAAAAAATTAAAATGGCTCATATACATTTAGTAACACCTTTTTTACCTGGTCAATCTTATTTCCAACAAGCATCTTGACAATATCTCGCTTTGTTGTGAATGTGTCTAGCTCACTTAGCCAATTGTCTAGTTTCTGGAAGGAGTGTTTTGCAGTTACATCATAGACTAAACGAAAAAATACATTCAAAGGATGTAATTATTTGCATATTTCGCTTAAAAGCTGAATTTCAGCTAAATAATGAAATGTTCTAAGCACAAAGCAAACAATTTGTTATGAAAAATATAATAATTTCAAATTGAAACACACCAGACAGATATTAACCTTAGACTTATTAAAGCACTGACATATTTTTGTATAAACCATGGAGAAAGGGTTTATTTCAATTTGAAATGATCATAAATGTCTTAGTTAGCTCTTTCTGCTTCATTTGAATACCTGTGTTGAAGGTCTACAGCCATAATAAATATTTTTACTCTTACAGTGTGTTGATCAAATTTAGACGTCAGAATCTGACTTCTAAGGGTTAACCATCAAAGCAATAAATAATATAATTTAACCCTTAACCCTTTCACCACTGAAGCCCATTTTCATGTGCTGAATGCCATAGCATTCAGCACATAAAAACGGGCTTCAGTGGTGAAAGGCCTTCAGCACATAAAAACGGGCTTCAGTGGTGAAAGGGTTAAAGCGCTGAAATATTTTTGTATAAACCATGGAGACCAAGTGTTTTTTTCATTTTGAAATAATTACAAATCTCTTATTTAACTCTTTCTGCTTTGTTTGAATACCTATGTTAAGCGTCTACGGGGATCGACTTAAGTCGTCAGAATATGACGTCTACAGACGGCAGATTCTGACTAAAGTCAATCCCCGCGCTGTAAGGGTTAAAGTTCAACTCGCTCGAGGTTGTGTCTCGCTACTGTGACCCACAACTTTGAGTAGGTAAAAATTACTTGCATTTGTACAATTTAAATCAATGCAAATTCCACTCTAACAGTTTTAACACTTATCCTCTTGAGTCAACAACTTGAGGTTGTGTCTCGCTACTGCAACACACAACCTCACGTGGTTAAAAAAAACTAATATTTGTTAATTTGTAACCAAACATTTACAAATTCAGATGTTTAAACAGTCATTTTGTTCTCAATAACAGTGATTTAGCCGGCTAAACAAACAGACTAAAAACGACTTTTGTCGTGATCAGCAAGCCAAGGGGTAATACTGATTTAATCTTTCGACTATTCTTGTTTGAAAGACAAATAAAAATGGCTATAGACTTTAACCCTTGCAGGGAAAAATTTGTTCATTATCGCATAGCAAACTGCTACGCTATTCTGTCCAATTGCTAATCAAATTTGTAATTGATTAGTAAAATATTTATACATCAATGATGAGGATGTCTAGCAAATTACACCTTAGATGAGACAAATGCTATTCAATAATTTGCAAACAAATTTTTCCCTGCCTTGTCCTGCTAGACCCATGTAAGCATATTTTAAGCCAAATAATACGTCACTGAAATGAATAATATAGTTTGTTGAAGATAGTCAGCTAGTCAAACAACCTAATTTAGAAGATGTATATTTAATATATATATATATATTTTTCTCGTCATTTGGAGCCGAAATTGCGTTAGCAATTCCAGCTTCAATGACGAAAAATTCCAGTGAAACAATTCAGCAGGACAAGGGTTAAGCACTGAGCATGACTGTAATTGTTTTGATGTTTTATTCGCATGTTAAAGCTGCATAACTGTTTTGTTTATTTCCACAGAAATAACCTAAAATGTTCAAAACAATCATCTATTATTTTTAAAGCCTTTATAAATGCACAAAATCTATGAAAATGCAGCTGGATTACATCACAACCCGATACACCATCAAGTAATATGGTGTAGTAAATCGGTCCGTCTGTCTACAATGTGTAGGCCCTAAGTAATGTTACACTAGACCAACATCAAACCCCTTAATAACAAACACAAGACGTTGAGCCACACCGGTCCAACGATGGGCCAGCGCTGTAGACGGGGGGCCCGAATTAGACAGACATTGGATCAATACCTTGTGTTGGCTGCGATATCAAGCCCACACAAACCACTCGTTGGTGTCTCAAGACTAGGTCAGCCCCTATTATATAAGAACTCGGCTGCACCTCGTCTACCTGTAATGTGAAGGCTGATTTTTTAAAATTATTCTATTTTACCAAATTTCGCAATTTCTATCACTGCATGTGATGACTAGCGATGAAATAAAATATAAAGTGTGATAGTTTCTAATAGCATTGTCACCATTTTTTTAAAATGCACATCAGGTATCGAATAAAAAACTGCAAATGTTCTTAAAGAAAATCGCGCAAAATCGAAAATAGTGAAAAATATGGTTTACTTGACTGCTTTTTGGGCGCGAATTCGCAGGTCATGTGAGAGCGGCTCGACCAGTGGCGGGCCAGAGGCTCAGATAATGGCCAACACTTAAAAACACTACACAAATATGCTGGTCCTATTTTTAAATAATACTGACATTCTCCACACAGGGTCCAAAATTAAGCATGAAATTATATGCATGTCTCACCCATATCGCACAAAGCAACAAATCATAGATATGCCTAAATGACATAACAAAATAAACTGTGTACTGTGAAATGTACCTATCATCACTTCAAAAATAAGAAAAAGTTTGAACGTGTTCCATTCTTTTTTAATGATGATCGTTATTTGGTACTTTTATTGTCCTGATTATACAAAAAGGGTGTCTTACTCCGCTGTGATCAGGTTTGTTTTAGTGGGGCAGCAATGTTTACAAATTGTCAAACTTGAAAGCTTAATAACTCAATAACCAGCAGAGTAAAATCAAAATATGAAACACCATTTTTCATGATTTGATCTCTAGAATAAAATAAGCAAAACGGTTATGCAGCTTTAAATCACACTTATAAACTATTCATGAATGAAATGAGTGCTTAACCCTTCAAGTCCTCACGATGCAATAAACATCGTTTTACAACCCTAAAAACAGATCTAGTTTTCCTCCAACGAGGGGTTTTTAAATGAAAATTTCCATAAAACTGGTTTGCCAAAACATGGTAATTTTCTTTAATTTTCACTCATTTAAAAAAATCTTCATCCACCACAAGACGAGAATGACTTGTAGTGGATGAAGATGCCAATGGTAAATTCAGGCCTAAAAAGGTTGACCAAATGTTTTTGCAAATGTTTCATCACAAATTTACTGGTAAATAAGATAACTTCAGAGGCTAAAGGATTAATAGACAAGAAGGATGGGCTGTTGATGCTAAACAGCTCATGAATTCTGAATAAATTTTAACCCATAGCCTACTTAGGCCTACTGTTATATGAAAGAAACTGATTATTTAAATTTTCAATATTTGTAAATGTGTGGTCTCAAATTAAACAAATATGAGTAATTTTCAACCACTTCAGGTTGTTGATCGGGGTAGCGAGACACAACCTCAAGTAGTGTTTGAGAATTTAAAGTAATTCACTTAGCAGGATAAGGGTAATAGTATGTATATTTGAAGTCCTGACAATCAATATTATTATTCAACATATTATTATTCAACATAATACCTATACATATACCTGTATAAATATAAAAATTTCTGAGGATCATAGCAAAACTTTACTTCATGATTTGATGTTGACAAATTGTAGCAAATTGTATCATTTATACTGGAAAAATATATATTGAATGCAACTATTGAACAATCTATACCTAATATACATCCTTGAGCACCACGATAATAGCTAGGTGTTAAGGTTCGGAATCGCTCTTGACCTGCTGTATCCTACAAATAAACAAGATAAAATAAATTTTAAGGAAATACAGAACGATACATTATGTATATAACTAAACTATATGTTGACACTGGTGGAGAGACATGAATGTAAATGATGTGAAAAACAAGATTTGAAGAAATAGTTCCACAGACAGAGAGACAGAATGTAAATTTGTCGAGAGTCACAACATGCACAAACATGATCATTAAATTAATGCATTGATGTATTTGTAATTATGTTTAACCTTTTCACTACCATACATGACGGAAATTTGCACAAATTTTCGTCAAATATATACTACATTCATGTATTTTTCGTCATTTGAAGCTGGAAATTGCGTTAGCAATTCCAGCTTCAAATGACGAAAAATAGAACTCCTACACCAGTATATCTGGATCCTGGCATGCACTCCGGCCTGGAAGTCAAAGGGTTAATAATAATAATACATTTTTAATTGGAAATTTGCCAAGCTAGCAAATTCAATGCTCATTCAGCCTTCAAGTGTTGTTTATGGGACAAACAAAAAGCTAGAAGTGGCTATATATATATGCTAATACAGATATATAATGGATGTTTTGAGCAAATTGAAAGTTAGGATAATTCAATTAAATAAAGTTTTAAAGAACTTGAAAGTTAAAATATTTATATTTGGTGTACACTACAAAAAAGCTTTGTTACACATACCCAGATGGCCAATTTGGCTTTGTTGCCATCAACAGTTAGAGTTTTCACTTTGAAATCAACACCTGAAAAAAAACATTACATGTACTCTATAATAAATACCCTAGAAAATTAAAATGTAAATGTTAGCAAATATGTGTGACTCATAATATAAATGCTCAAATCAAACATTCATTTCATGCACTACACCACGGAAGAAAAGAAATGATTAAACATAAAAAATGTATATATATATTATAGTTTCCAGCAAGTTTTAAATCAAGTAAAATGCCAGTGCTGAAATTGTTGGAATATTTAGTAAACCAAAATTTGTAGACAATCCAAAAATTCAAATAACAAGATTAAAGGGAGATTTATCATCAACATAATAAATATGAATACGTTTCATGGAGTTTTCAGCTTCAAATAGATGACTTTGGTCTCCATGGCTAATACAAACATAAGGGTTAAGTTAGATAACTTAGAGCTTAACCCTTTCAAGCCTGAATTTATTTCATCTTCATCAACTCCAAGCCGTGAATTGCTGTCGCAATTCTCGACTTGTAGTGGATGAAGATGACTTGATGTGGTTTTAAAATTGAAGAAAATTGCTATGTATTGGTAAACAAGTTTCATGGAAATTTTCGTTCTTAAAACCACAAGTTGTAGGAAAATTTTTGATTGATGTGAAATGATGATTTAATGCATCGAGAGGGCTTAAAGGGTTAACCCCTCACCCTCAACACCCGAGTACATTCAGGCGAAGAATGTCTCTGTCGACTCCGCACCCGAATATATCAAGGCGAGGGAAACCCTTTAGTTTCTCACAAAAATAACCTGGAGTGGGGAGGGTGAAAGGGTTAATCTCAAGCTCATAATTTAACAAAATAAGATAAATTTAAATATTTTTTTACCGATTGTTGCAGATTGTTCGGGATCGAAGGTGTCATCAGCAAATCTGAGCAGCAAGCTGAAAATTAAAATATATATGTATCACTCATTAACATAATATATACATAATACATAATTGGAAATAACATTTTTTGCTTGATAATAACACTTTGTTTGATATCAACACTTTGTTTGATATTATCAACACTTTTTCAATATTATCAACACTTTGTTTGATATTATCAACACTTTGTTTGATATTATCAACACTTTGTTTAACCCAAACTTTGTTTTTATTTTGACCATGATTCTGCAGGAAGTATTGATAACAAGACTACATAAGTCCAGGAGCTCCCGCGACGAATTAGAATTTGATTTAAGCAATTTTGTGTAGGGTTTTTAATGTAGTCCTAGGCTAGGTCAAAAATCAAGAAGCAAGACAACTAGCTCAGTCTAAGAGTAAGATAAGAACTAGACAGACTGTCAGAGATTGCAAACCTCCATTGAAATTAATGATCCCAATCAGTATCCCAGTAATGGTCTACCTATCTGGCACGGTTTACCCGATATCAGGCCAATCGAGGTAACTAATAGCTGATTTACGGTCATTTTGAATTTGATATAAACTAGTTAAAAACTTAGGGTGCATCTTCCCCCGAAACCTCAAATTTTGTTTTATAGTAATGGACTAACATCTAACACAGTTTGCAAAATATTGGGCATGTGAAAGTAAATAATGGCCGATAGGGGGCCATTTTGAATTTGATCGAGTCAGAATTTTTCAAGATGCATCCTCAGCTGAAATCTCACATTTCATTATATAGTAATCGTCTAGCTATCTAGCACGGTTTACCAAATATCGGCCATGTGAAAGTGAATAATGGCCTAAAGGCGGCCATTTTGAATTTGATCAAGTCGAAATTTTCCAAGATGCATCCTCAGCTAAAATCTCACATTTCATTCTATAGTAATAGTCTAGCCATCTAGCACGGTTTACCAAACATCGCCCATGTGAAAGTGAATAATGGCCGATAGGAGGCCATTTGGAATTTGATCCTCTCCTGAAATCTCACAATTTGTTTTATAGTAATGGTATAGCCATCTAGTACGGTTACCAAATAACAGCTATGTGAAAGTGAATAATGGCCGATAGGCGGCCATTTTGAATTTGATTGAGTCAATTTTTTTCAAGATGCATCCTCTCTTGTAATCTCACATTTTGTTTTATAGTAATGGTCCAGCTATCTAACACAGTTTACCAAATATCAGCAATGTGAAAGTAAATAGTGGCCGATAGGCAGCCTTTTTGAATTCATTGAGTCGAAAGTTTTTAAAAGGCAACCCATCCCGAAACGTCACATTTTGTTTTATAGTAATGGTCTAGCTATCTAGCACGGTTTACCTGATATCAGGCCTATCGAGGTAAATAATGCTGATTGTCGGCCATTTTGAATTCGTAAGTTAAAAATTTTCAGGGTGCATCCTCCCCAGAAAACTCACACTTTGTTTTATAGTAATCAGGTAATGGTCTAGCCATCTAGCACGGTTTACCAAATATCAGCCATGTGAAAATGAATAATGGCCGAAAAGGCGGCCATTTTAAATTTGATCAAGTCAAATTTTTTCAAGATGCATCCTCATCTGAAATCTCACATTTTGTTTTACAGTAATGGTCTAGCCATCTAGCACGGTTGACCAAATAACGGCCATGTGAATGTGAATAATGGCCGATTGGCGGCCATTTTGAACTTGGACGAGTTGAATTTTTTCTAAATGCATCCTCTCCTGAAGCCTTACAATTTGTTTTATAGTAATGGTGTAGATATCTTGAGCAGTTTTCATGATATTCCACAATATTAGGCCTGTCGAGGTGAATAATGGCTGATAGGCGGCCATTTTGAATTTTATCAACTTCAAATTTTTCAAGATGCATCCTCTCCTGAAACCTTACAATTTATTTGTTATTAATGGTGTAGCTATCTTGAGCGGTTTTCATGATATTCCGCAATATCAGGCCTGTCGAGGTGAATAATGGCCGATAGGCGCCCATTTTTAATTTTATCGACTTGAAATTTTTCAAGATGCATCCTCTCCTGAAACCTCACAATTTGTTTTATAGTAATGGTGTAGCTATCTTGAGCGGTTTTCATGATATTCCGCAAAATCTTTCAGTCGGATTTACCGATGTTATAAATTAGGTCAAAGTGCTGGGTCAACTTCAAGGTCAAGGTCCAAAAACCTGAAAAGGCACAACTAGGGACCTTAGAGAACATGTATGTGCAATATGACTGTCATCGGCCCAGTACTTTTCGAGATCTGCTCCGGAAACGAAGTGCGAGTCAAAACGTCTAAAGAGGTCATAGTTCTGAACCAGAAGTAGGTCAAAGTTCAAATGCCCCAAAAGGCACAACTAGACCCCCTAGGGGTGTTGTGTGTAAAATTTGAAGACAATCGGACAAGTACTTTCAGAGATATGCTCCGGAAACGAATTGTTTACGGACGGCCCAACGCCGTCACATCATCATTTTCTCCTTTGCAACCTTGCGTATTGAATTCAGATTAAAAATATTTTAACCTGTCCATTAGCCACCTGGAAGTAACCCACATACCAAAAGTTGTTATCCTAGCTTATTTTCTTACAAAGTTATAGGCAAAAGAAGAGGCAAAAAAAAACGGAGGTAGAATCCATAGCTCCCTTTGTCTCACCTACGGTGACGGCGGGAGCTAATAAATGAAAATGAATACCTGGTACCATGTGTGAAAGCATTTCCTGCATTAATAAAATAATTTTGGTGGCACTGTGAAGATAGTAATTTTGGCGAAGGAGTGCTTTACATCACCTATTGCATATTGTGGGCTGGTAATATTGCTACAGGAAGCCCAAAGTGCTGCCTATGCCCTACTCTTGTCAAATTTATGGCTGCAAATGCATATATAGAGCATAGTACCATGGGTGAATCTGTACACTCTAATCCTGACCTTTAAATAGTTGTATTTAAATAGTTGTATTTATGCACAATCTCAATGACAATCAACCACAATTCGAGCCCAGTGCTTATTAAGTCCTGGAGACAATTTCTTTATATTTCTTTTCTATTCTAAGAATAACCCTTGTGATGTTAAATTAATAAAGAATTTCTTTATTAATTTAACATCACAAGGGTTAAGACCTACCCCCTAGAATAAAGGCTTATTGATTACCAATAGTTAAATAGATCATGTAAATAGAACAGTGTCAAAAGCCTTCTGTAGATCTATCATGACCATGTCGGTTTAAAGGCCATTATCCATGCCATGCCAAATATTGTCTGTTAAATAAGTGGTACATGTATCAGTTGAAAAAGTACGGAAACATGATTGAAATTTATAAAAATAAGTCATATTCCTTCATATATATTACAAGTTGAATATGAACAGCTCTGTTTAAAATTTTAGATAGAGTGCTTAGAATGGCTACTGGTCTACATGGTCTATAGTCACCCGGTTCTAATTTGGAATTCTTTTTTGTACAAAAGGAATGACTCTGGCAGTTTTTATTTCATCTGGAACAACACCTGTTTTTAATGATAGTTAACTAATGTATGAAATAGGGTAGGCAATACCTTCGCCACTGTCATGAATAAATCTTGCAGGTAGGTCATCAAGATAAACCTTTACGGATTTTACACACTAAGGTTTCACTGAGCAAAGAGAAAGAGAAAGCATTTCGAACAACTCCTTTCTGTTTATAATTTATTGATGAATAAATTTGCTGTTGAAAATGTTGACTGCCGTCAGCAGTTTAGACACCAGTTTATTAGCCACTGTTTTAAAAAAAATGCATAAAAGTATCAGCTACATTTAATGTGACAAAAGTTGTTGAGCCATCAACATCTAAGCCAATAGAGGTTGAACCAGATTTCAGTTTGGATGAAGTTCCAAGTGATTTCAGTGCTTTCCAAATGTCTGATGAGGAATTTTTATGATCTTAAATTTTGTTATTCTAAAAATGACTTTTAGCTTTTGAATAGAGTATTGCACTTTATCTCGCAATTTAGAGAAATGTTTAAAATCATCGTCAATTTTACTTTTTCGAAAATTATGTCAAGCTTGATCTCTCTGATTGATTAAGTCCAAAATATGTCCGTCCATCCAAGGTTCTGATCTCTGTTGAGAACTTTAATAAAAAAATGTTGAAATAAGGCCCAATCCTTATGAAACATCTTGTATGGCAGTAACTTTAAACCAGTTTATTTTATTTTATGTTGCTTTTGCGTATGGATGGACATGTGACCCTAAATTGATCTGGCTTGCCCAGAATGCAATGGGTCATGGATGGGACTAAAAAGCAAGCAGATTAATATACCTTTTTTATTGTGTATTTTGAAAGAGAACAGACGACTGGTTAAAAATGATATATCAGAATCAGAATAATTTATTGAATAAAACACAGTAACTGTGTACATTCAAAAACAACAAAACAGACCATTATTATTACCATTAGACTACGTAAAACATATCCACGGGGTTATTTACATTTCCTCATTTTAGGAGTGCTGGGAGGCCTGAGCGTATGGGTCATCAGGTTCGATACCATGTCAATAAATACCATGTCAATAATCGCATAGAAATCTTTACCGGATATAGATCTTCATACGGCAATTGTATGAAGATTTTCACCCGGGTGTATATATCAACCTGCTATGTGTAGGTATACAATGTGGCTAGGTTGTAGGACATACAACATTCCATACATGATGCACGTCCAAAATAAGAAAAATGCCGTGCAAGCACTCAAATACCCCTCGGCTCATGCAGTGACTCTATACATGATATATGCCAGGTTTCAAGGCAATTAATAGAAAATAAGAACGATTTATTAAAATTAATAAAACCAAAATGGCCGCCGCAGACTCGCAGAGAGCTAAAATTCTAATCAGGTCATCTCCATACTCATGGGTAACTTCACATAAAAAATTGGAGAGATACAATAATTATTTTTCAAGTTATGGCGTTAACAAGGAATAATTAAATTTAAAATTCAAGATGGCAGCCACAGCCTCATTTTCAGTCCACACTAAAACGGACAATGCCAATAGACTCGCAGACCCCGAAAACTTATACCAGGTTTCAAGGGAAATCTGAAAAAAAAGTATAAAAAAATGTTAATCCCTAGGTGGCGGCCATTTTGATTTTCGGTTGTAAGCTGAAAATCTAATCAGGTCATCTCCATACCCATGGGCAACATCATATAAAAAAATGGAGAGATCCAATAATTATTTTCAAATTATCATGTTAACAAGGAATTTTAAAATTGAAAAATAAAGATGGCCGCCATAGCCTCGTTTTCGGTTGTACGCGAAAGCGAATAATGCCAACAGACTCGCAGACCCTGAAAACCTATACATACCAGGTTTCAAGGGAATTATGAAAAAAAAAATTAAGTGGCAAAAAAAAAAATTAGTCGCCAGGTGGCGGCCATTTTGATTATTGGTGGAAAGCTAAAAATCTAATCAGGTGATATCCATACTCATGGGTAACTTCATGTAAAAAATTGGAGAGATCCAAAAATTATTTTTCAAGTTAAAAAATCGCGTTAACAAATTTTTTTCCAAATCTTTGACCTCGCCCTTTGACCTATTACCTTGACCTTGGGTGAAAAAAAGTGCAGGGAGGGGTTGAATGATTGTATTAATTATGACTTTAATCTGTTGAACCATGTTGGTGTAGTAGCCAAAAGAGTGTGTGCGGCGGCGGCGGCGGCGGCGCACGAAGGGGACGACAATACCCCTTCGGGTCCAACGGGCCGAGGGGTAAAAACAGGATTATGGAACTATCAAGAAACGAAGCAGTACATTCACAATATATCATATTGCGTATATATTATTGCATCAGAGGAAAGATATTGACTTTGTACACTCAGTATCTAGCTATAATAATGATCTTGTACCATATCCTACATTTCAGATATATAGAATGTTATACTGTCTTTGAAATAAATGTTATTTTTATAAGCATCAAAATATGTTCTTGAAAAAAACTTTTAAAATGTAACTAACCTCAAAATAAACATTTAACTAAACACTTATTCACCAGTGTACGCTCCCAAGATGGCGAATAACTGTACCGAAAAAAAACTACACATACAAACCTCCTCTTACTAATGGAGATTGACTAGACGCGTATGTGCTACGACCTGGTCACATTGTATACCTACACTTTGTACACTATATTTCAACATATCGTCATCAGTAGGCCCTACACAGGGGGTCTACAGATACAAAATAGTTTGTATCAATCCACAGCTTTTTTATTACTTTAACATATATTTTCTATATTGTCAATTAGTTTACATTAGATCTAGCATTCCTTGTGGTCTAATTAAACTTACTGAACATTCAGGCAAAGCTAAATATAATAAATAAACAGAGAATATGAAAAATAAACGTAAAAAGCGAACCACACATACTTAGCAGGTTATTATATACACCCGGGTGAAAATCTTTATACGTTTGCCGTATTAAGATCTACATCCGGTAAAGATTTCTATGTGATAGTATTTATTGATATGGTATCGAACCTGGTCATATTACATGTAGGCCTAAGTCTATGGGACGGGTATTATGTCTGTACTGTAACTGTTAGTCTACTCGTTGTAGCTTGTAGGGCCTAGGCTTATGACTCTATGTCCATGATGTCTATGAGTACGTTAGACTTAGGGCTGACCGGCCATACGGCGCTGAATTGTGTACAGCTGCTGTCTTGCCACAGACTTTAAAGGTGCCCAGTTAAATCGCAATTCGTCGACTTACCTACAAATGTATACGTCTACACTACCATATTTGCCTCATATCTGTGAGGATTTTTGTTTATTAGAAAAGAAAAGTTTGTTTATATTCCAGTTATCTATCCGACACTGCACTTGGAGGTTCCCCGTGTTCTCGGTTGGAGTGGGGTGTTAAGGCGAGACTTTGTGAGATAGGTAGACTAATATAGTCAGGTAACATAGTCGAACGATGACGTCATCACGCATGTGCATTCGCGGTCCAATTAAGCACGTGTTTTTGTGTTTATATTTACTTCAAGCTGTATTTGGAGACGAATTATCCTCACATAGGCCCTAGATGTTTCTTATGTCACACACATGGAAAGATTGATGCAATGTATGTCGCCGTGAATTGTAGTTGTATCCTACTTAAATTCAGGTCCTATAGGCTATGTCACATATAAACTCAAGCATCAAAGGGATGTAGATCTAATTAATATATTTATTTATAAGTAAGATGATGAACATTAGATCGGCCCTAGCTCATCATCAAAATGAGTGCAGAGTAGCAATTAAAAGTTGGTAGGCCTACCAAAGCCACTTTGCTACTAGATTCACGGCTCTGTGGCTCGCTGCGCTCGCCCAGGGCCGTTGTTCACTCGGCTACGTTCATGGAATCATGACGTTAGACCAGGGATTATTTATCTCTGGTTAGACTGTCTACAATGTCTATGTCATATGACTGAGTATGACTGAGTCTGAGTTATGACTTAGTCTTAGCCTGGGCCCCTAACCTGCCTAGGCTACTGCTATGTCACACTCACACTGACACAGTTATACTTATTGTCACACTCACACTAATGGTGAGTGAGTGACATTATAGTATACCATGTATAGCCTAGGCCTATGATGACTATGTCATAGTTACGATAGTAGCCTATGCTATGAGTATGACTATGTCCAAGTGCACCGATCTCCCCTTCCAACCTTATCATTAGGGTTGGCGGATAAGCTATTCGGCGCGTGACTATGTCTATGACTATACTCGCCGTCAAATTAACCAGGATCGCATGATTTTCGGCGATTTCTCCGGCAATTCAAAACCGATTTTCTTCAAATTTTGAAAAGGCAATTTTTTATTCAAATCCTAATAGCCCTGAAAATTTTGTAAAATTATATAGCGTATTTCAAAAGTTAGACCATTTGACATGTAATGAATTGATATTGCGACTTTCCTCTTTAAACCCATTAAACTAATTTTGGAAGTTTATTACATGGCAAATGGTCTAACTTTTGATGTTTAGAATTGACAGAGAAATCGCCGAAAATCATGCGATCCTGGTTAATTTGACGGCGAGTATATGGTCTCACCACCCTAAATAAGCCGAAATCACGGCAGGTGTATACTAATGTCAGTAATGATGGAATCATCACACAAAAGATTTTCAATGCGGCTGTTTCAACCTGTGTTGAATTCAAAACAAATACAAAGAAGTTATATTTCTGTGAACATTTAATAAGTAGCCTACATGATGTCTCCTTCATCCCGGATATCAGATATAACTGTTTCGTGATAATCTGACAGGGATACAGTGGGTTAAAAGGATGTGTGTCTGGTCTGTGAAAGAGGGTATGAATTTAAGAGTAATTTGAACTATGGTGACCTTTCTGCACACTATACCCGGATTCACCTTTCACCGTGGTGGATGCTTTTTCGCTCTTATATCAATATTTACTGTTTTTAGTCGATTTTTTTTACATATTCACTTACTTTGTATGATGGGGCAATTTTATTTTCAGACGATTATTCAATTCAGTGTGATTACTGGCTGTGAAGTGAGAAAATAAAAAAACATCTTCCCAAAATTCCGCCCAGCATGTTTGTTGATCTTTCCTCTTGTGCACATGGGCTGTAATCCTGGTACTTTGGCTCAGCCCACTCATTTTAAAAGGTGCCGAGGGTTATCTCCCGGCTGGGTGGCGCGGGGGTCTACATTCTCATTTTCTATACCATTGGCGTATTAAACAAACGGGTCATTCTGATGCTACGCTAGCAATTTAAGCATTCTAAATGGAAATAGTTTGGAGAACTATTTAATGTTAAGTAAATAAACTATGACAATCAACGCTTGTTCTGCACGCATGGTAGCACACACACAATATATATATAATATATTTCTATGGATTTATCAGATAAAGGCATCTAGGCCTATTTGCCGTGATGCACTCTCCAAAATGTGCCTGTTCCAATCAACGCTTGTTTTGCACGCATGGTAGCACACACAAAATATATATATAATATATTTCTATGGATTTATCAGATAAAGGCATCTAGGCCTATTTGCCGTGATGCACTCTCCAAAATGTGCCTGTTCCCGTTGTATCCTAAACGTCCAGGCACATTTGGGACTATATAAGGCATATCTGGTATCAGTTATAATGTGCCTTTATAATAGGTTGTAGCTTTTTATGTAGCTCATTTTATGATTATGAGAAAAGTAGCAGACTTTAATTCATATTTTTGTATACATAAGGCCTACCGGCTATACCGGTAAGACAAATATGGAAACTATCAGAAACTGTTATAGCCTGCATGAATAACAAAATTACCGGTAATGAGGCCCTAGATCTATGTAAAAACAATTTTTGGGTTGACATTTTTTATAAGGAAAAGTTAGGCCCTACGGAGATAATATTAATTATAATAGGCCTATATAAATTATTAGGCCCATACCTACATTTTATTATTCATATTAATTAGAACCCCCCCCCCCCCCCCCTGTACGTGATTAGAGGGGGTGGTGGAGTATTTGATTAGGCTATTTTTTAATTATCATATATAGTGTAGACTACATGCTATATCGTGGGTTTTATTTTCAAATCAGGGGTGCACTGAGCGTTTATTTGATTATGGGCATTATTAGATTGAATACGGTATAACTAAACCTTAGAAAAATCACAAAGAAATTCCTGACTGTACACTTATCTTATACACGTGTGATTTCCTTTATATAAACTCAATTTTTATCATGTACATATGGTGGTACGAGCGTGATAAACAGTGATATATCAGAGTGACTAAAAATACCACCGTGTTGGAAAGTGAGAGACACTTGAAGATGCGACACTGTAGGCTAGCCCCAGTAGCTGAAACAAGTTTCAGCCACAGATTGACTGCATACAAAATCGTGGGACATTTCTTTGACTGTCATATCGGAAAATACGGGCCATGATCAGGTCGAAAATAGTTTTTTTTAGAATCAGCAACATTTCAGTTCCATGCCGGCATGCTCAGCTCAGAGGTCGCACAGTCACTAAAAAGTTATGGACATTTATCGGACCTTGGGGTCGCGTTCGCTCTCAGTCACCGCCTTGTTGAATTTTTCGGGTAAAGCAAATACATCAATCCACGGCCTGGGAGGGGACGACAAGGCTAACTGTAGGCCTGCAAGAGAGGCTCCAGAAACCCAGATGACGAAAAATAAGAGACACAGTGATTTACAAGCAAGACGGAATTATCATTTATTTTCAAAGAAAAGGAAGAGATAGAAAACTAATAGCTAATGGTACAAATTTGACATTTTCAGGGAACCACCGGGGCGCGGATATATAATCCAGCCCCTCCGCCTCCCGGAGATTGAATAGTGCCCCCCCCCTAACAGTTATGTTGACTATAATTATAGTTAATTTAACTGCCTGCAGTGAGTCCCATATGGGTGACTTGAAGTCCCGGGAGCGTGGGGACTTCCGAACAACTTCGGAACTTGAAGCGTCCAGATATAGATTACTTGAAGTAGAAATATTTGGTTAATAGATCTACCATATAATGGGATAAATAAAAATATGCTTTTGTTGTTGTGGGTCGAGGGGGTTGTGGGTCTAGGATCGAGGGTTTGTGGGTCGAAGGGGTTGTGGGTCGAGGCTTGAAGGTCGAGAGTTGTGGGTGTGGGTTCGAGGATGTCAAGGGGGATTTGAAGATAACTTGCGATTAGGAACATAAAAAAATTGCCGAGCATAGCCCGTGGGATTACAGCTCAAAAGGCCTACAGATATGCCCAAGAAGCCCCTCCTTTTCAGGCGAGGTTTCGAATCATTGATTCAAAATATTTACTTCTTGGGTTAATTTACCTCATGGGGGTGGCCCTACAACCTGTGCACAAAGACCAAGCACCTACTAACTAATCAATTAAAAGAAACTAGCCCACCACCCAATTTTAGCCAAATTCAAACTTTGCAAGGAGTATCAAGATTCTTTCAGTTTTTGTTATTTTGTATTGTTGAAATGCTTTAATCTAATGATATTTTAGCAATTCAAACTTTTAACAATGTACCAGGCAAGTTTCGACTTTTGTAGGTGGACTGGTACCTTTAGCCCCAGTAGCTGAAACAGGTTTCAGCCACAGATTGACCCCGTACAAAATTGGACGATCATATCAAAGACTTGCCCTTGAATAATCAGGTCGAAAATAGTTTTTTTCATAGAATCAGTAACATTTCAGTTACATGCCCGCATGCTCAGCCCACAGCCCGCGCAGTCATAGAAAAGTCTTAATGGACATTTTCAGGCCTTGGGGTCGAGATTACTTTTAATGATTTAGGCCAGGCTCTCTGGTATTTTTGTCTCTCGCTTTTCATAATCATGATAATTGCTGCTTTTCTTGGCTTTCTTGTATTTCTTTACTCTCCATTTCGCTTTCCAGCCTATTGTGACTGAAAAAAATTGCGTCGCCGAATTATAGCCCTGTTTCATCTGCAGTAGAGGATGTGAACCGTGTGAGGTGCGATTATAATGCTCATCAGTTATTGGACTTATATCCATTTATGCTTGGTCATCAATAATCAAAGACATTATACATATATTTTTGACAGTTTAGGCTACATGTCAACTTTGACATATTGGTCATTTTGTTTTCTTTATTTCTTTATAAGTTTTTTGATGCGGCGCAAATCGGTTATAAATACGTTTCTGTCGTCATTATCCCACGAATTTGAACAGTTTGGGTCACTGCATGTGTGTACCAAGGAAAGATATCGGCCGCAGCGGGACTCGAACCTGATACACCCGTGCCCTGAGTTAGCCAATGAGCCTGGCGCCACAATATACCAATAATTTGTATTGTCAACATCAATCAATCACCTATATTATATAGGCTATGTCGGTCACTCATTAAGTGAATTTCTGGCGATATATATAGGCCTATGCCCAGCAAACTTATGAGACGTTGGACCAATTTGCAACGCTGGTTTACCGTTGGACCAGCGTTGCAAACAGTAAACCATCGTTGGGCAACGTCTCATGTTTGCTGGGATAGGGCCCATGCGTCATCACCAAATAGGCGTGGTTTTTTTATCTTTATATAAAAGCTATTGAATTCAACATCTATAAGTAGGCTAGATATCCTAAATCAATCGGTGTAGAGCTATTTCGTTATGCTTATGATGAAATTCTTCATTACCAGTAGGCTAGGCCTAGCCTATATTGCACCGTTGTAGAAAATAGTTTCACTCTATTCACTTATCTTGTTCAACATTTTGCTAATTGTTGCTTACCGGTTATACATAAGCCTATACCCCTGAGCCTATACTATAATAAATCTAATCAAATCAATAAAGTCTATAAAATGTTTATATACAAACATATCAAATTTGATAATAAAAATAAATAAAGTAAGGCACCTTACATAAGGCCTATATTGGCATGAAATTATTGTTTGAAAGGAAGTGAAATTAAATCAATGATTATGTTCACTTCCCATTTACCATGTTCACATTGAGTAATAGCCTACATCTGTGATTGACGCTAAATAAGTAAATATTATTTTACAACAACATTCAACTATTGAAACTGATAATTGAAAAGTAATTGCGTGATCAAATTGCACATGGAGGTAATGTTACCCACTCTTCAGGAGCCCCAGCCACCCCTCACCTGCAAGGCGGTGCTAATCAGCTCATGCTGGTACTAGCATACACAATAGGCTAAGTGGATCGCAGAGCCTGATTAGGGCCTATTATACAACGCACCTGCATACCTAACAATTAAAACAACCTACTCAACCCGTCAGGCTTAATTGACTTGTCCTCGTGTACACGTGTGAACGGCTGCAGTGAACATATTTTGTTTATTTGGTTGAGTGGCGGACCGTAACTATATCGAGTAATATTTTAACCCTTTCCATCTGTGGCATTATTCAAACTAATCAAATGAAAATAAGTTGTGTTATGGTAGAACATATGTTTTATACTGACTCAAAGTTTTAGGTCAATATTGTGAGTACTTTCCACGTAAATAGCGAATCAGTAACACCAATGCGATTTTTAATGTGAATGCCACTATAGGCCCAGTGGCTGAGTAGGGGGCCTAGCTCAAAATCTGTAGGCCTATGACTATGTCTTCTATGAGTAGCAACCCTTTATCGGAGCTGTTTTTAAAAATTTACAGTCCACAGGTCCAGGCTTCATTATGATATGCGGCACTAGATAGATGTATTTCTAGGGGGGAGGGCAAAAAGAAGTAAAATCGGCCCGTGGAATTGAGGCATTTTACATGTATTTCAATGGGACTGGCATTTGGAATTGGGGTGGTGAGACCATATCCACATTAAATTAATACCCATTATGTCATGTAGGCCCCTAACTGTTAATGATTGATGTATGACACTGACAGTGACACTGACAGTGACAGTATCATGACATGAGTATGACTAGGCACTACCACATGACGTCATAAATAGCTTATTTTTTTCTGCCTTTTTATATCATTGCGTTTTGCGACCCAAATCTCTTTAATGACATGCATGATATTTCGGCTTAGTGTGGGAGGAGATATTCGCGGTGGTAGAATATTTTTATTTGTTTGTGTTCGGAAGATCAGTGGGAAGTCGCGCTATAATTTAGGCGGGTTTCGGTCAATTTTTGAGGATTTAGTGGGTCTGGAAAGAGACCTTTTGTATTAAAAAGTGAAAATTTCAATATTCTGTTATGATATTGTAGAGAATTGTACATATAGCCATGTAAAGTAATGATAAATGTATGTGATTGCAAAATTTTATGCGAATTGGGCTTAGCGCGAATGAGCGCCGGGCATTTGAATTCGCTAATATCGGCAAAATCGACGTTGCTTCCTCGGAAAACACGCTGCCGCAGAATACGACGTCATGCAAACAACTGCGTCTGGGTCGTTGCGCTGAACATCTGAGAGCATGCTCTTCTGACTTCATTATCGTCGTCCAGTCTTGCTAATAATTCATGGACTGTCGGTCTATATGATATTATAAAATGTGCGTCAACACTTATTCTGGACATAATCACGTAAAATAAATAAATTACGGGGAGAGTGATAGTTTTTTCTCATTCAAACAAACAAGACACCAGTAGATGAAATATTTTCAGAATGGTCTGTGAGTTATTCTCTCACGCTGTTCCATGCTGTTGAATCCCTCCCGCCGTTTCATTCATAAACAGTATGGTATTCGACGAGATTTTTCGGCGGGTATGGTGACGGTAAATGTATGCGCCCGTAACCTCTATACCCGGGCTGCTGTTCCCTAGACGTCGCACACTCCACCCGTACAGTACACAACAAGTTGATCTACGAGGGGAGCTAACAGCAAATGTATTGACCGGCGAAATAATCAAGACTGAGTCTTTCAATAGTAGTGTACAGGTGTAGGCGTAAACAAACACTAACAGATATATTTTTAGTCCTTGAAGCGCTAAATTTATTATTTCACCAAGTGGGTGAAAATTAATCATATGTGTTGTCAGAAAACAATGATCACTGACAATACTGCAGTAAAACTGTATTACTGGAATACTGAGCTGGCTGATCAATGTAATTTGTGCTAGGTCTATTTGCCTTTGGTTCCAAAGGCAATTCATGTAGGCCTAACCAATCCAAATGTTTGAATGATCACTTTCTCAAGTTGAATAACTCTACAATCTACAGCTGTTGACCATATAATTTCTGCATGCTATGAGCAATCACAAAAAAAGACTTCTAAATAATTAAAAAAAAAACATAATCTAGTTACTCTTAGATCTAATCGCACTCAGCAGCAAAGGGGTGTGACGGTGATATACTCTCCCTCCCTTTGTTGCTTTGTTGACAAAGAAAATGAAAATATATATTTCATATTTTGCTATTCTTTCAGCTAAAATAGGCCATTTTCAAATTAAAACTCTGATTTTTTTTCATCTGGGGGAGGACCCTCTCCGCTTTTGGATCCCCACTCAAACATTCCTGTCGGAAACCCTGTTTCAGTGCGGGGATCGACTATACTGTAGACCTATACACGTCAGAATCTGATGTATAAAGTCAGTCCCACACTGAAAGGGTTAATCAAGCCTCGACCTAATCCCTCAAAGTAAATAATCCCCACATCATTCTAGATCTATATTTTAGTTCGCTATAATATTATATAACAAGGCAAACATCCGACATAAATCATTGCTACACTGCTGGTTGGAAGTTGATCGAGCCACCTTCTGTGCTGCTACACTACTAGCACTGTGCCAATGGTGTTTTTGTCACTGGTACATTAAAACGGTTTTGAGAACCAGGGGCTGATCCAGGATTTGAAAAAGAAGGGGTGTGGGGCGATCGGGGGGTCACCCTCAGGAGTTTTGGGGCATATTTAGTCCAATTTAGGGGATTTTTTCTAACAAAATGTGTAACGAAAAGGAGTTGCGCACCCTCCTCCCCTCTCGATTCGGGCCTGAGAACCAATTCTAAAATTAGGATGTGTGACAGTGTCTGTTGTTTGTTATTTATATGTGACTTATTTGTTATTTGATTTGTACTTGGAATATATATCTGTCAAATATTGAAAGATAAAAAAGTGGTACTTTTAATCTATGCTCTAAATCTGCATAGAATTAATCCTATAACATAAGACTACATTATTTAAAAAAAAAAATTTTAGATGATTAATAAGGTTAATTTTAATAATTGCATGTACGCGTCATCAATCCTATCATAATAAATGATAATTATAAAATGTTTGAATTTAGGCACACCTTAATTTACCATTTTCATGATGAGAATGTAAATTACATAAATTATATGTAATGCGTCTCAGTAAAATGTGGAAATATTCAAGCCAGAGTAATTAAACTACTGGTAAACTGACATATTTAAATGTGATCTTACATAATAAGTGAGACCCTGACACACATTGACCGTTTGCTAAATTTAGATAGTAAAGAGAGATGGATGCAGACCTTTAATCAGTTGGTGGGTACTTGGATGAACCAAGTAAGGGTACACCTGTTACTTTTCGGTACACCTGTTAAAAATGTGCAAATTATTGCAATAACTCATGCATGCATGCCCTCGTGCACTCGATCATTGGCTCTAGCAAACTCAAATATGTCATAAAATAACCCCCTTTTTTCAGGATTCTTGTTACAGGATCGACTGCTATTTAGAGATATTGGGCAATTATCTTGTCCTCGTTGCACAATGTGTCTAAATTGTCATTTTTCATTCATTTTCTAGCGTAATTTGCAGCTTGGACCAGCTCAACACCATTGTGTAAGCCTATTACATTGTATTGATTAAATGCATGATCATTGATGATGTATGTATATATAGATAGTTATCACAGTACAAATGAGAAAGAGTGTAGGCCTACTAGCATAATTGTAACATGACAGCAAGAAGTATATAAATATTTTAAAAAAAAATTACAAAATAAAACTTGGACAATTTTTTATACCAATATACACTGTAAAGTACATGCAAGTTCATAGTTAGTATTAATAAGATTATTTTCACATATCACATACACAGTTATGTGGCTATGAAACAATAAGATGCAGGTAAATTACACATACCCTATTTATTATAATAAACGGCCATATTCCAATAAACATGTTAATTATACAAAACAATATTCTACATTTCTATATTCTGAAATAAATATGAAGTTTATTTAAATAGGGAAAGGGTTTGTTGTGCATCACTATTTATGAACAATAATTAGGATGTATGTACAACATCTCTGCACGTAATTCACCCTGTAATTTTTCACCACTAATGTAACACTTTCAGACAACTTTTATTGGAACAGCACTGCCCACAAAGGTGAAAAAAAGGTGCATTCCTTAGCTTAGAATATACTTTCTCAAAATGCTATAAGTGATTGCCTAAGAAATGATGCGATTCTGTTCATTGCGTGTGTGCAAATAGGCAGCTCATCAAGATCTCAAATGTACAGAATCTGAGCAAAAACTACAAAAATAAGATATTTTCACTGATTTTGAACTGACTTGACCCTGCTGTGACCTTGAGATGGTCTTGCGATGACCTTGGGGTGGCACCCTCATGAAGCCCAACCCCAATCCATGTCACATGTGTACTTGGGTTGGGATTCATTAGGTGTAATAATGCAAGTGCTGGCCACTTTTCCAATTAAGTCAATCTACATATTATTTGGTCCATACCATTAATTTCAGAAAGGGGTGACATAAGGGGTATTACCCTTTTAACCCCTCTATTATCCCTTTAACCACTTGGGGTGTATTTGTTGTACATTAGTGTTGGTGTCTAGGTCGGTTCTGACAATTATACTCGTCTTAAATGTGCAGAATTGGGACAAAAAGCACAAAAATAAGTTATTTTTATCCCTTTTGAGCCAATATGACCTTGCTGTGACCTTGAAATGACCTTACAATAACCTTGGGGTAACAGCCTCATGAAGCCCAATCTCAGTCCATATGTCACCTGTGTACTTGTGTTGGGATTCATGAGGTGTAATGCAAGTGCTGGCCACATCTTTAAAAAAATCAATCTACCTACTATTTTGTCCATTTCCGTCATTTCAGAGAAAGGTGACATAAGGGTGATTTGATGGGTATTACCCCTTTAACCCCCATATTACCCTTTTAACCACTTGGGTTGTGTTTGTTGTACAGTAACATTAGTGTTGTGTGTCTAGGTCAGTTCTGACCATCATACTCATCTTAAATGTGCAGAATTAATTGGGACAAAAAACAAAAAATAAGTTATTTTCACCCCTTTTGAGCCGATTTGACCTTGCTGTGACCTTGAAATGACCTTACAATGACCTTGGGGTAACAGCCTCATGAAGCCCAATCTCAATCCATATGTCACCTGTGTTCTTGTCTTGGGTTGGGATTCATTAGATGTAATAATGCAAGTACTGGCCACATCTCCAAATAAGTCAACCTACCTGTTTTTGGTCCATTCCCGTAATTTCAGAGAAGGGTGAGATAAGGGTGATTTGATAAGGTATTACCCCTTTAACCCCTATATTACCCCCTTTAAACACTTGGGGTATGTCCGTTGTACCTTAGTTTTGGTGTCTAGGTTGGTTCTGACCATCATACTCATCTTAAATGTACAGAATTGGGGCAAAAAACACAAAAATAAGTTATTTTCACCCCTTTTGAGCTGATTTGACCTTGCTGTGACCTTGAGATGACCTTACAATGACCTTGGGGTAACAGCCTCATGAAGACCAATCTTAATCCATATGTCACCTGTGTACTTGGGTTGGGATTCATTAGGTATAATGCAAGTGCTAGCCACATCTTTAAATAAGTCGATCTACCTGTTATTTGGTCCATTTCCGTCATTTCAGAGAAAGGTGACATAAGGGTGATTTGATAGGGTATTACCCCTTTAACCCCCTTATTATTCCTTTAACCACTTGGGGTGTGTTTGTTGTACCTTAGTGTTGGTGTGTATGTCGGTTTTGACTATCATACGTATCTTAAGTGTACAGAATTGGGACAAAAAACACAAAAATAAGGTATTTTCACCGCTTTTGAGCCGATTTGACCTTGCTGTGACCTTCAGATGACCTTACAATGACCTTGGGGTAACAACCTCATGAAGCCCAACCCCAATCCATGTCAACATGTGTACTTGGGTTGGGATTTATTAAAGTGCTGGCCATATTTAAATATATGTCAAACTACCTGTTATTTGCTCCATTTCCGTCATTTCAGAGGAGGGTGACAAAAGGGTGATTTTATGGGGTATTGTGACCTTTGACCTCAAACCTCAAGGTCAATGTAAACATAATTGGTAACACACAGTAATTTGCGTGTAGCCGAGAATCCAACAAACTTGAAAATATATGGTTTGTATTGGAAAATTTCAAAATTTTGCTCGCCAGAGATTAATATATTCAATTTTATATGAAAAAAACACATTTCACAGTAATTTTCCTATGTAAAAGGACGCAAAAACCTCTTACTTGTTTGTATGACCAAATTGGCAGAAAAAAACACGTTTTCTTGCTTACTAAAACGTCAATATCTCAAAAACTATTGGAGGAATTTGAAAAATTTAAAAAGATTTTTCTTAATTCAAGTCTGGTCTACAACATAGGCACATAAAATTATAAATATTAGCAAATTAGATTTTTTGTGGTAGTGCCTAGTATGACTATGTCATAGTATGTGTCATTGTGATGATTGTGTGGTGAGACGTTGTCCTACCTTGATTTACCAACTCCACTCTCCCCGATTATTAGAATTTTTAGTGTGGTGAGTATATCTTGGTCATCCATTTTTGCTTTGCATGTCCAATTGAACTGAAACAAAAAAGTTCTTATTTAACTTCAGAAATCACAAAACAACTCCAAAAATACTGCGAATAAGTTGCAATGTCGAGTTGAAAATGAGACAACAAAATACGCAAATAGTGATGACGTCATTGACCTGTGGACAGAGAAGTCTATGCGTCGGATAAATAATATTGAACAAATCAAGTCTGATTGGACCGAAATAACCTAAAAGAGCACTAAAACGACATTGTTTAAAATAACAAATAACTTTGCTGGATTCTCAAGTCGTCATTCACTTTGCTGTGAAAAAAAATTGGTGTTCTTATCATGACTAGGCCTATTCTTTTTATGTAAATATAGCTCCTAGAGGAGCGCGCAGCGCGAGGGCTGTCGCGAGATTAGGCCTATGCACTTAGAGGAGCGCGCAGCGCGAGGGCTGACGCGAGATTATGCACTAGTTCTGGTATAAACCTTATAGTGCCTCTCTCTTTTCACCTGGTGAGGTAGGTGATTGTACAAGCATTGGCAAGAAGTCCAGGAGACAAGGAACCAGGGCAGAGGCGACCAGCCACCAGAGTAAGGGCAAGGACTGACCCTTTGAGATGTGCTCTGCTTTCTGAGCAGTGTGTTTGAAACCACCATCATGAACCGTCATCGTTAGCCAACCATCCGTGTCCGCCGTGCCATCACCCAAGCTAGCAATGTAATGATAGAGAGCTCATTGCTTAAGACCAGAATCCGTCTCCTTCAGTGCTATGATTGAAAGCCCACTGCCTTATGTGTCTCACAAAACGGCTCCTTTCAGAGCAGATTATGCACTAGTTCTGGTATAAACCTTATATAGTGCCTCTCTCTTTTCACTTGGTGAGGTCTACAGGTGATTGTACAAGCATTGGCCAGTAAGTCCGAGTAACCTCTGCTTACACAAATGTAAAAAATCATTATGATTCACAATGTTCTGGTTATCTCAAGCAAAATTTAGACCCATATTATTTAGTAATGATTTTAAAGACATTGTCCAGCTTGAAAAAGAAGGTGATTTTTCACACATTTCATACTCGATATCATAAGCTCTCTTAACCAAAGGATTGCTCATTCCCGTGATAATTTTAACTCTTCCTTTACCGACTTACCCCTGATAAAACTACCCCCTAGCTAGAGGAGCGCGCAGCGCGAGGGCTGACGCGAGATTATGCACTAGTTCTGGTATAAACCTTATAGTGCCTCTCTCTTTTCACCTGGTGAGGTAGGTGATTGTACAAGAATTGGCAAGAAGTCCAGGAGACAAGGAACCAGGTCAGAGGCGACCAGCCACCAGAGTAAGGGCAAGGTCTGACCCTTTGAGATGTGCTCTGCTTTCTGAGCAGTGTGTTTGAAACCACCATCATGAACAGTCATCGTTAGCCAACCATCCGTGTCCGCCGTGCCATCACCCAAGCTAGCAATGTAATGATAGAGAGCTCATTGCTTAAGACCAGAATCCGCCTCCTTCAGTGCTATGATTGAAAGCCCACTGCCTTATGTGTCTCACAAAACGGCTCCTTTCAGAGCCCCTGTTCTCTGTGGGAACAGGAGTTCAGGAGTTTAACCGATATCCGTCAACCGTCAACCGTGTTCTTGTCTCATGCAGTGGAGTGATAGGGAACTCACTGCTTTTGGTATGTCACACAGAACGGCGCCCCCAGAGCCCCTGTTCTATGTGGGAACAGGAGCTCAACCGTTATCCGTCAACCGTCAACCGTCAACCGTGTTTAAGCGTCAGCCTGGATTGCAGCCAGCAATTGATCCAGAATTGTATTAGAGCCTGATCGTTTTTGAACGATCTCATGATTCAACACCAGATCCTTGAAACACTGTGTGTTTTCAAGTGATCTAAATGTTTTAACCGCCAGTGCTGTCATCCTAGTTTTGATCATAGGGACATTAGTGAGGTCATGCAGATCTATTGTTCTCATTCTGTCCAGGTAAGTTACACCAAGTGCTAGTCTCAGGCACTTGTTTTGAAAGATCTGCATTTCCTTCACTTGTGATTCCCTTAAAGCTCCAAAAACTACCCCCAGAAAACGACTTCTTTTTTAAGGAGGACCCCTGAAGCAGTCCCAGGTTATAACTATGCGCATGCGCACATCGCACAAATTAAAAACGCAAGATGACATTGTGTCCATGTCACTGACCATTCTGGTTGATGATTTTCAACCATGCATGTAATGAAATATCTCCATTGCAATTAATGCATATACACATGTGGAATTCGCATAAATGCGAAATTGGTAAAGGAAGGTAGTTTTCGCATAAATGCGAAATTGGTAAAGGAAGAGTTAATCCAGTATTTCAAAATTCTTATTTTACTAGTTATTTGTAATGGGAAACGTCCCAACTCTCCATATATAAAATAATTAGCAGTAGGGGGCCTACTACGTTTGACATATAAAACCCCACACTTCCGAACCATATAATACTACTTTAAATTGGGGTCTGGAGCATATAATTCATGAGTGTCATTAAATAGTTTATATACCGCCTTTAACCCTCGATCGGCTAGGTTTGATTTTGTTTGTGATTTTGTTTGTGAAAACTTACCACTGCAACTGAGTACGAGTCCCAGGTAAGATAGAGAATTGGAAATAGTCAAAAGTTTGTAAATACATGAAATTACACTCGAAAATCATTAAGAAATCCTTTGTCAAGTCAGTCAGCTAGAAAACGCCATGATGTGCAAAAAGGAATTTATTCATGTTAGTATTCATGTTGAAAATATATGTTCTTTCTTATTAAAAAACCATGTATTGCTCAACATCTGATACATCTATTCAGTGGTAGATCCATAAATACAAAAACGTGATCGTAATAATATGGGTTGATCTAGCACTTTAAAGATTAAAAACACAATTTGTGTTTAGGCAATATGGGTTTTTATATTAACCCTTGTGCTGCTGAATTGTTTGTGAGTATTTTTCATTCATTTGAAACTGGAATTACTAACGCAAATTGCTAATGAAATGCTTGAAAAGCTTGAAATGAAAATAATATTATTTCTGAAAAATGGACATCTTCCAATTTGAATTATTTGATTAAAGCGACTCAATCAAGCTAATATCATTTAAAAAAAATCTGTGATTGTATTTTGGCTTCTTAATATGACCATATTATGTAAACAGGTCCATAGACTAGAACTGCAAAAGTTTTTAAATTTTTGTGCTGCGCATTTACCAGTTAAGCGAGATACAGAGACGAAATTCCCGATTTCATAATTCGAACAAACATGTCAAAAATAAGAAATACCACAAAATATGTAACAATTTTCAGTGTTATTTTATTTAGTCTGAAATAAGGCTGAAATTTGCTTGAAAAAGTATATACGGTCTTAACAGCACAAGGGTTAAAAACAAAGTCAGGTGAGCGTGCGCCCGCACCCCCCCCCCCCTTACCGACAGAAAAAAAAGTAGAAAAAGGTCCACTTTTTGCTCAAAACGACCCGCCACACAAAAATCCTGGCTACGGGCCTGGGCGTGGTGACCACAAAATGCTGATCAGACTCTCAGAAGGGTGTAGAAGGTGCGTGGTCGTCTCGAGCATCAGGGGAACCATTGTTGGGTGTCGGGGTCTCCATTGTTGGGCTGCATGGTACGGGGAAAATCCATCGAGCCCAAACCTATGTTTTCAAAGTACTGCCTGGTCAGCAGGGGTTAATAAATGGGAGTTTGTAACAAGGATGATTTCTTTCTTTCTTTCTTTATTGATGGTCACAGACAGTGTCAACAAAACCGGCCCAAACGAGTTCGGTCGAGGAGACGGTATCAGCGTGTCGCCGTCGCCACAAAACCTTCATCTAGACCCTCAGCGCTTATGTGAATGGTATATCCAAATATACTTTTTGACATGGCTGTCTGAAATTGTATGAACATTTCGAAATACACACTAATTGGGCACATATCTCTTTCTAAAGCAAGGTTCAGAAAGATAATATATATTTACGATGATATAAGCCTAAAACACAAATTTAAACTTTTTAACTTTAGGGAACTTGGGCATGGCTCTTTAAGTATACGTCCAGGTAATAATATTGTTCTCTGGTACAGACATGGGCTTTTCTTCTCCAAGCACAGCTACATAGTAGGCCCACCGTCAATGATATCCTCAAGGTAGTATACAGACATTACAATTGCCATGTCAAACGGGTGAAAGGAAGCTGCAAGATATTACGCTTGAAATTATATGGACAACATTACCTTCAGTTCCTGTTGCGTGGCGTGTGTTCAGCTTGTCTCGTGTAGCTGCGAAACTAAGTGCACGACAGGAGCCTGCAAATGTAACAAGAGTGAGCAGAAATGTACCCCTGTTTGTGAATACAACGCTGACGATTGCTGCAATCTAGCTGGACTTCCGTCTGATGATATCTAATATAATGGTGGAGGCTTGAGTGGTGTAGGTCAAATGAATATACATGTAATCCTATTGTTATTTTGTTGCAGTAGGTCTAATCAAAGAGGAAATAACATTGAAATACCCCTTGTATGGATTTATATTTCTGTAATTAATAATTAATTGAATGCATTGAATTGTTTGTCTTCTGTTCAAGCAATTGTTACTTTAATTTACATGACCCTTAAATGACCTTATGTGATCTTGAAATGCCCTTGCGAATCTGTGTTATATTTCCTGGAAGGATATACATGTATAGTACTGTAATTATTAATTATCTTATTGTTTTCTTCTTTAGAGTGAAACTTTAAGAGATTTCATTTTGCTGCAGAGTGGAGAAGTGAAAATGATTGACATTATATAACTTTAAAATGACTTTGTTTTAACCCGAAATGACCTTGAGAAATTGACATTTATGTTAACCCTTTATCTGCAGTTACAAACAATAAATAATTGAATACACTACAGCGTCTGTCTGCTATGGAAAACAAAGATTTGTAAAAAAAAAAAGGTGTTTCAACCTTTATATGATTTTACGGAATGGAATTGAGACTGTGGTATAGATGTGTATAGACGTGTTCAAAACGACTGATCAAATTCATCAAAATTTGTACTGGAATAGTTTTTTATACAATGTAGAAAACATGCATATAATTTCATAAAGTGTGTGAGGTTATGGAGATGAATCTGGATTATAAGCTGTGTGAAATGTAACCACAGAAATGGTGTTATAAAATATTGGTTCTCGTCTGCGTTGAAATATGAAAACATGGTCCAGTGAACACAGATTTCAACACCATGCATACTGTAATCCTGTGGCTTTGAATATTGTGACCTGTACACCTATAGTAGTCCTACACAGAGCTACGATTGTGATATAATATATTTCTATACAGTACATGTGGTCACGACGTCTGTCAACAAGCATGGGGATTGATGCCAACGACTTCGCCAGAGCTTTCATTATTGCTCTAGGAAATGACGACGTGATCAATAAACTTGACCATTTGCCAGCATTTGAACATGAACTTGCAAACACTCACTACAGCAACTCAAGACCTTAAAAGAGAACTGGACACATTCCGTACGTCTAATCAACAGCTTAGAACGGAGGTGGGTGAACTACGAGAATTGGTGAAGAAAAAAGATGACAGAATAAAAGAGTTGGAAGGCAAAGCAACTGCAGTTGAACTCACGTTAGACGAGCATGAACAATACAGCCGACGAAACAGTCTGAGGATTAGTGGTGTTAATGAGACCGGGAATGAGGATATCGGAGAAAGAGTGCTCGGTCTATTTAACAAACGAATGAAGCTGCAGCCTCCCATCACTGCTGATGAAATTGATCGTGTTCATCCTTACTGGCCCAAGGAAGGAAGGAGCTACGAGACCCGTCCTGGTTAAGTTTGCCACCTTTCGCACTCGTCATCGGGTGTTTTCAAACAAGAAGACCCTGAAGTCCAAGGACAATAATGCTGCTAAAACCCCCGTTTATATAAACGAAGATTTGACGAGGAGGAGAGCGAACCTGCTGTGGAAAGCAAGATCACATGTAAAGAATAATCATCTCAGAGGATGCTGGTCGTCGGATGGAACTGTGCTCGTTTTGAACAACTATGGCAAGGTGATAGTCATCAAGACATAGCAGGATCTGGAGATACAGGCAGCCCTCAAGCAGAATGGTCCACCATAGGTTTTTCATAATGAACACTAGTCAGATGGTATGTACCTCAGATAACTATGATTGATACCAAAGCGGAATTTCCTTGTTATTTATTTTCTGTGTTGAGAAGGGTACCACATACATACCTGAGTTGTACGTGTGTGGAGCCCTCCTCTGTGATTTTTTACGACCTTTTGTTCTCGGAGCTTTATTTTCACTTGGCTCTAGTATCTCTCCCTTTTTGGGGAGAGCTGCTGGAGCCGAGTGGGGGATACATAATTATATTAATTTTCGTTCTTTGCTCTGGTTTTCTGTTGATTTTTGTTGTGAGGTGAAACCAACCAGCTATTATCCGTGATTAAACCGATTGGTTTTCTTGGTCTTGGACATGGTAATCTCCCTACCATCATCCATTTCACATATATATAATGATATATCATATTTTTCTATTTTTTCATTTTCAATTATATTGCACTGTACGCACATTACATAATACAGTATCGGCTTTTTACAAATACATTGAGCAGTTCGTATTGAAAGGGTTTCATTTAAAGAGTGATATTTATAAAAAAAATTATTAAAATGATTTGTTTTTTATGTAATAAAGGTTTCCGTTCGGAGACTCATCGACTAGAATGTTGTGCGTGTATGCATATGTATCATGTACGATGCATTGATAATGCGGCTCAAGATAATAGTATGTTTAATAAGAATAATTAGTTATGTAAATTTTGCACGTCATCTATATTTCCGTTCAATCATGTTGACGAAAATGATGAATTCATTGCTGCGATTTCTGAAGAAAGCATTAAATGTGAAGTTGTAACTCTTGAATCGTTGGAGGGGAAAATGTTTATTCCATTTAAACTGAATGAACAAGACTCCTCATTCTCACTTTGTGATGCTGATCCTGATTTACAATTTTATGATGACAATAGACATATTTATAAACTTGGTGAATTGTAAATTTTATTTAGAAAATAATTTTAACGACAACTGTAAGGCGGTAGGTGTTGATTAATTTTCTATTATCCAACTTAATGTTCGTAGTATTCCTAAAAATCTACAGCATTTCGAGCTATTTATGTCAAATTTAAATATATATTTTACTGTAGTATGCATAACAGAATCATGGTTAAAGGAATCAAATGTAAATGCATATGCATTAACGGGTTATAAACATGAACATGTGTGTCGCAAACATAAGGCTGGTGGCGGTGTTTCTTTATTTATAAAGGAACACGTTGAATAAAATGCCGTACAGACCTAAATATATTAAATAAATACATGGAAGCGAACTTTATAGAGATACCTAAAAGGCATAATTCATTGTCTAACACTAATATTATTATTGGTGTCGTATACAGACCACCCGATACAGATGTTAATATGTTTACTGTTTATATAACTCATATTTTATCCGCTTTAAAGTATGAAAACAAAACTGTTTATATAACAGGTGATTTCAACATTAACCTGTTAAATACTGATCAACATATACATAGTGCAGAATTCATTTAAACCATGTACTCCTATTCTTTTCTCCCTCTTATAAGTAAACCTACACGAAACAAAACATTCAGCAACTTTAATTAATAATATTTTCAGTAATAATATAAAATGACAAAGATATTATCAACGGAATATTCTACACAGACATCTCTGATCATTTTCCTATATTCAGTAATAACGTAAACATTAAACTAGTGGAAGAAACATGTCTTCCTAAGTCTAGGAAATATACCTCGGTAAACATTGAAAAGTTTAAAATAAATATAAAAAATAAAAATATGTTGACGGTTCTTGAATCTACCGACTGTCAAGAAGCATTTAGTAAATTTCATTCAATATTTTTAAAGACTTATGAAGACTGTTTCCCTTTAACCATAACAAAGCTTGGTTATCGCACGCGTATGCCATGGCTAACAGTAGCCCTAAAGAATTCTATAAAAAATAAAAATAAATTATATGTGAAATATATTAAACATAAAACAATTTTTAATGAAAAAGCATATAAAGACTACAAACGTATTTTAAATAATACAACGAAAAGAGCTGAACGAGATCATTATGATGTTTTATTCAGATTAAACAAAGATAACCTAAAGAAAACCTGGGCGATTATTAAAGAAGTAATTAACAAAACAAAAACTAAAACAACAGTCGATAAATTTTTAATTAACAATAAAGTTATAGCAAATACCGAAGAAATAGCATATAGTTTTAATAGTTTTTATGTAAACATTGGACCGAATTTAGCGAGTAAAATTTCGAAGACGAGTAAAGACCCGGCTTCATATATAGCTAAGAAGAATCCCGATTCTATTTTCCTCAATGATGTCACCGAAAGTGAAGTAATCAAAATAATAAATGCATTGAAAATATCTAGCCCAGGATGGGATGGAATACATTCCAAGGTAATCAAGGAAACATTTTCATTATATATTGAACAACTCGTACATATTTTGAATTTGTCTATTTCACAAGGTGTATTTCCAAGTGAGCTAAAAACTGCTCGTGTTATCCCCATTTATAAAGGTGATAACAATATGATTATAAGTAACTATAGGCCTGTTTCTGTGTTAACAGTGTTCTCCAAAACGTATAATGTATAACAGACTGTTTAATTTTTTCACGAAACATAATATACTTTATAAATACCAGTTTGGTTTTAGAGAAAAACATGGAACGAATTCTGCCCTAATTGTGCTCACAGATAAAATTGCTACAGCTATAAGTGAAGGTAACCTTGTTTTAGGAGTCTTTCTTGATTTCAGTAAAGCTTTTGATACGGTCGATCATACTATTTTACTAAATACATTATATAAGTATGGTATCAGAGGAATTGCTCATGATTGGCTTGACAGTTATTTATATAATAGAAGACAGTTTGTTTCTTTTAATAATCATTGTTCAGATATGAACGATATCACTTGTGGTGTGCCCCAAGGATCCACACTTGGACCCTTGCTATTTTTGTTATATGTGAATGATATTGTTGAAGTATCCTCTGTTTTATTACCCATATTGTATGCCGAAAATACCAGCCTATTTCTGTTCGGAAAGAAAATTGATGTATTAATACACAATATGAATGATGAATTAGCAAAAGTATTACAATGGTTAAACTGTAACAAATTGTCTTTAAATATTAAAAAATCTCAATATATTGTATTCCAATCGATCAAGAATTATCCAAATGAAATAAACACTGTCAAGATTAATAACCAAACATTAAACAAAGTTAAATCTACGAAATTTCTTGGGGTCATTATTGATGAATTCCTAAATTGGGCGGAACATATTAACACAGTAAAAACAAAAATCTCGAGAGAAATAGGAATTTTATGTAAAGCTAGACGTGTATTGAAAACATCGACTTTGGTTACACTTTATAATAGCTTTGTCTATCTATATATTAATTATTGCATTGAAGTGGGGTGGAGCTAGTGATAAATCTATTAAATCTCTATTTAAAGTTCAGAAAAGGGCTGTTAGAATTATTAAATCAGCCTCATTTTTAGCTCACACCCGACCAATCTTCCATGCATTAAATATACTGAATATTTATAAGATATATGAGTTTAAAGTGTATTTATTTATGTACAAAATGGAGATGCAATTGTTACCTTCTTTATTTAGCGACATTTTTGTAAAAAATTCTGATGTTCATAACTATCCAACTAGACATGCTCATAATCTACGTGTAGCTTGTGAGCATAAAACCAAATTATCTGAACAGTCTATTAGAACCGCTGCTATATCAATATGGAATCATATATCTGTCAATCTAGATACAAATTGTTCAATATGTACCTTTAAATATAATCTTAAAAAATATTTATTATACCATAATATTCCTAATAGTAGAACTCCCTAGATATGATACTGGCTCATGAATGAATTTGTTAATTACTTTCATTGCACGTTTTTATGCACATTGCACATGTATTATCGTGTCTGTGGATCCACGGGGATATGTCCCCCACTTTAACGAGTGGGAGATATAGCCTTTTGATTCCTAGGGGTCGACATATTATTATTGTAATTAATGAGAGGGCATATAATGTCACTCGATATTCTGTCCTTTTTGTCATTTTGTTTATCAATCTTGTTCTGTATATTGTTAATACAGATATTTCATATTTTCTATAATATTGTTCAGTTTAATATGTTAGATTTCCAGACTTTCAGTGTATTAACATGATTATTGTGATTTTGTCAATGTTTTTGTTGATATGCATTTATGACAATAAATAATCTTGAAATCTACGCGTACCTGAAATGACCTTGAAAGGTCAATAAAATTGGTTATTATTATTATTTATTTGAATCCATCTCATTTTATTCTGTTGCTGTGAGGGATGATAAAAAAATCGATATTTTAACGCATTATAAATGACCTTGTTTGACCTTAAAAATCAATGACCTTGAAAAGTAAAAAAAGTTTGGTAACCCCCCCCCCCCCCCTCCCTCTCATCTGAAACTTGATTGTATATGGAGCTAAACAAAATTGAGATATTGCTTAATTGTAACAGAAAACGTGATCAAAAGTTTTTTTGATCCAATTGGCCGGACGTCTATAGGCTAGAACTGCGTAATTTTTTTTTTAATTTTTGTGTTGCACATTTACCAGTTAAGCGAGATATAAAGATTAAATTCCCGAAATTGCACCCTGATTGTGTCACTTTAACCTAGCTCACTTATTTTGTTTTAAAAAAATAAAAGTTGTTGTTGCGTATCAACATATTTTTATTTAAAAACATGATAACACAGATTACATATCTCTATTGTATTTCGACCCTCCGATGCACTGAACAAATGTATTAATATAGTAAGCGAAAACAAAAACATAATCTACTTCATCTGTGTTTATTCAAACAACCGGTTTTGGCTGCTATATATTCGTCAGGTACATTGTGGAGCATAGTAAATCGCAGTGGCCATCGATCTTAAACAATTAAAAAATGAGCTTTGATCTTACTGATGACCTAAAATCACTAAAATTATAATAATAGAACAAATATCCAAACAAACAAAATTGCAACATATTTATTACACTTGTTTCTCATTATATTCGGTAAAATACTTTTTGACGTTGAAATTGGCCATGTGATCTTGCGGTGACCTTGAATCATCATAATATCAACAGAAATATATTCACCAGGCAAAATCAAGACGAAAAAGAGGTATTACACTCGCTCTTAGCTATATATATATCTCTCGTTGTCTAGACATCTTTCAGAGAAATAGTTGTGTTTCTCCCTTCTCAATGTGACTAGGGGTTATCAAAACTCCACTATCAAGACGAAGTAGACGTTAATCGTAATCTTAGTTTAATTTATTCTTTAATTTGTTGTATTTTTCGTGGACAGCACATGTATAATCATTAACATAATGATATGTATAGTATATTCTGTAGTAATACAGCATTACATATCAGAAAAAAATGTTATGTGACATAGTTGTGTTTTTTTACCTCAACACGATTGTTGCTTAAACTAACAGTTCGCTCTAATTATTTTCAATGTGAAGCAGAGTGAACTCAATTTGACATTAATAAAAAGAGTGATACATTGGCCTAATGAAACAAAAACACACGTATTATTATTGGTAAAATTATGGCACATTTTGTTATCACACATGAAAATATATCATACATGTAATTGTATGATCTCGAAATACTGATATCATATTTTGATCATTCATTGATTCTATCATTAATTCATTCATCGGTCGATTCTATCACTCATTCATTCACTCAATCATATATGCTTCATTTTTCATTAGCTTATTTTGTCGTTCGTTTGCTCTAGCTTGTTTGACCCGTTCAGCTCGTTCGCTTAATTTATTCGTTAATTAATTAATTTGTTCCTTCATTCATCCGTATTTGTTCTATTCATGATGCATTAATTTTGAATTATAAAAGAAATGTTCCTGAAACGTCCAAAACCACTATATTCTCACAAAGTTAATGGATGGAATTTTTTACTTTCTCTAATGGTCAGAACGCGTAGATGATAAATCCTCAAATAACTTTGGAGTTTCTTGATTTTATCAATATTTACCATCTTTGGAATGTACATACTATATTTTACTGTTCTGCTTGTGTGATTTTTTCCAAGATTTTTTGTTTAGTGTCAGGTAGAAATATAGCAGCGAAAATGGCTGCTAACATACAAATACTACTAAACAACCAAAATATTCCGTAAGGTCGCAAGATCGATTGTAAAGAAAAGAAACAACGGGAAACTGCAAAGGCAGTAGACCAGGTTGATATGGAACCTACTGTAGCAGATATGCCACGTGTCTTCACGTCAAACAGTTCAGCCTGGTAAAACCATGGAATTGGTCCCCATCCCATGGAATAAGCAGCTGCATAAACCATCAAGCTGCCAACAGGTAGCCAGTTAGACTGCCATTCGTGGTGATGCAGCAGGTAGAAATGCACACCCATTGACAGGCAGCCGAGCATCATGAATCCTCCTGTTATAACAAGTAATAGCTTAGGACCCACTTTGTCCGCCAGCCGTGATCCAAGTAAAGAGCTGGCCACACGAACGGACCCGATGATAACTTGTCCTATCCCCGCTCTATCACCGCAACCAGCCTCTACCAGGATAAGTTCTCCATAAAAGAATATTGCCAATCCTCCTGTTGCCTCCATTAGAAACATTAATGCTATCAGCAATAAAAGGTTGATGTAGAATCGAGATTTGTCAGTTTGCGTTGGGGTCTTTTCCTTCTGTTCTCTGAATGCTGTCTTTATACATCCTAGCTCTTCAATACTCTCCTTTTCAGACCTGCCCAGCCATTGCAGACTTGCTTTTGCCTCTTCATCCTGTAATTTTAAAATTAAATATCTCGGAGATTCTGGTAACCATACAGTGAGAGTAACAGATAATAATGTTATGAACAATGCAACAACCGCAAGCCATCGCCATGAAAGAACAATACCTAATCCATACACACAGACTAGACCAGTCATTTTTAGCACGTTATTTAACATAGCCAACTTTCCACGTTTATTTGCTCTAGCAATCTCGCTGATGTAAATAGACACCGTTGGAACCGTCATGCCAAAAGATATTCCTGTTGCAAGTCTCCCCACGTACAGCATGTAGGTGTTAGTGGCAGCGATGATGAGCATCCATCCAGCTGCATACGGTAGCGAGCACATCAGCAGGGCAAATTTTCGTCCATAATTGTCTGCCAAAACATGACAAATCAAACCACCCAAAGCACCACCTAATATAGCCAGAGAGCCATACCAAGATATCTCATCGTGTTTCAGGATCTCGCTTTCAAGTTGTGGTATGGTTGGAGATGAGTATCCCAATACAAATCCAGCAATCACAGAATTCAGACATGCTACTATTGAGGCGATCCATTCGCCGGCAAAGACATTCATCTTGTAGCATACTTCACTTCTATCATCTGTAAAGAGACATAATAAGGATTTAGGCTTCTCAGCTTGTAAACACATGTTATCATATATGCGAGTGCTAATACCACGAAAGAGCATTAAAAATATTAGCTGGCATCGGTTCGAACCTATGTACCTGACTGATGCCTCAAGCACGACTCTGCGCGCATTTGGAACATAAACCCCACTCTAATAGTTTGCAGGCCGTCCTTGGGCAACGGAATTTAAACTTGGATCCAGTAATAATTATTCTTTCACCAACCACTTTACACGAAACACAATAGCAGTGATCAGAAAAAAACATTGACACACATGTCTATTTGAGATCGAGTAATCACGCTTTGGTTATTTAAAAATAGAGGTAGGCCTACGTGTACATAATTATGAACATGATTTAAATTCAATTCAACCGATTCGGCGAAATGGCTTTGTTGAAAGATCTATCTAGCTACCGACAAACCCGTAGGGAAGCACCATTCAATCTTCAGTGTGTGTGTGTGGGGGGGGGGGGCTAAAGTATTTTTGAAATTAATTATTTTGAAACTGAACTTTCATGAAATAAATAATTTCTGAAGGACATGTTGCAAATAAATACTTCATGGCCCTTATAAAAATTCACCGCGCCTTGCTGGGCATCATTAAATGATGGCGAAATTAGTGAAGCCTCGCTCCAGCACCCTCTCCTAGTAATTGAATGGTGGTCCCCCTTATCTTGTGACACATGATACACATGTGCCGACCTTGTAGCTAACCTCGGATTCATGAGTCGATCCCTCACAGATAACCAGCGATCTGTGAAGTGTAACGACCTGTGATTAACTCTAACAATGCCAAAATATTTTTGTATAAACCATGGAGACCAAAGGGGTTTTCAAAACATCATAAATGCCTTAGGTGGCTCTTTTCACGCTTCATTTGAATACCTATGTTATGTACGGAAGGGTTGAAACGACATGACAAAATATATTTTATCCCGTTATAACGACTTATATGTCGTCAAATCGACTTATGCCAACTTATAAGACGAAACACCGACTTAGTATAAGTCGTTATAACGACTTATACGTCGTTAAATCGACTTGGTATAACGTTAAATCAACTTAGTAAGTGGTGATATCGACTTACTATTAGTCGTTATAACGACTTATAAGCCGTAAATAGACTCAACAAAAGTCGCTATAGCGACTTATAAGTCGTTAAATCGAATAAATCGTTTTAACGATTTATAAGTCGTTAAATCAATTAATGCTAAATTGGTAAAATTACTTATAAGTCGTTATAACAACTTATGTTAAATCGATTTAACGACATAGGCTATAAGTCCTTATAACGAGTTATAGCTTACTAAAATAAGTTTATTTAACATTTTATAAATCGTTAAAACGCCTTTTACTAACTTATGGTAAATCGATTTAACGAATTATAAGACGCTTTAACGACTTATAATAAGTCAATATAACAAATTATAAGTCGTTTCAACGACTTCTACTAAGCCGATCTAGCGACGTCTAAGTTGTTATAACGACTTAGTTTAAATCGGCTACAGATATTATATTTTGCCGTATAAAGACGACGTCAGATTCTGGCTTATAAAAATGGTCCCCGCACTGGAAGGGTTAAGTGATCAACAGTGGGGCTATATACATGTTAACCCTTTAACCGCCGAATTATTCAATTTGAATTTTCACTCACTTGAAGTTGTGTCTCGCTGACGCGATCCACAACTTCAAGTGGGTGAAAATTATTCAGATTTGGCAAAATGGAGGTCAACTGTTTTCGAATATTGCTGGCTGATGCCACATTTTATTTTTGTCACATGTTTAAAAGGTGGTACTTAATGTGCTAATAAAAATGTAAACCGAATATATGCGACACCGGCGGTTAAAGGGTTAAAAGTGATATTTGATATGTAACTGCTGTGATGTGTGATATTATGTGCTACTTAAATCCTGATTCGAGATAACTACATACACTTTTTATACTGAAACTTGTTATAATGATTAATAATTCCTTCACATACAATATGCATGAGCATTGAAAATTTGAATGATCCGCCTTGAAACCACATTGCATATCCGTAGCTTTGAATTGATCTCCGTTAGTGTCCAACATAATCCAATCAAAAATCTTTACCAGTATAATATCTAATGCTATTCATCTGTAATATAAGCTGGTAAGTGAATATGTTAAAAGTAAAAACGTGACATCAACCAGCAAGATTTGAAAATACTTGACCTCCGTTTAGTCAAATCTAAGTAATTTTCATTCAATTGATGTTGTGAATCGCGTCATATGTAGGCTTATACTACATATTTGTGAAAGATTTAGTTGAAACGTCTATTTTGTATTCCAGATGAATTTATTTTTTTATTTGGCTGTAGCTACGGAAGACCGATTTGAGGACAATATTATATTCTTATGTTAAATGGGGAAAATAATATATAAAAAAATACCGCCTAATGTTGGGGTGTAATGCCACATAGAAATTAGAAATGTCATGCGAAATTGAATCAGTAGGCCTCACGCCTAAACTGTAAAATAAGAATGTTAAACTGTAATTCACAGAATCATAGTGCATTGTATGGGCCTACTGTGGTTCCCAGAAAACACGTTCAGCCAACAAGTTCAGCCAACATTGTATACGGCGCTGGCCCAGCACTAAAGTAGCATAAACATCCCGCTAATATTATACACCCTTTGTTTTCCTGACCTTGCTTTGCGGGGCATTGAACGATGTCAGTACATAGGCCTACTTAATACGGCCCACCATTAATGTATGTGTTTTCTGTGCTGTCTGGAAAGTTCAACGGTTGGATTCATTGTAAGATTCCATTTGTTAAGCCACTAAATAGTGAATAAAGAACTAGTTTTTTTTTGTCATATAATCTTTAATAGGCCTACACGTATTATTGCAGTCAAGAATCTGAAACATTTTTACTCAAAGATTTTTAAGAGAATAAGCCTAGCATAAAGTCGTGAGTTAGAATGATTTTCTGTTGTAGTAGATAGATCAAATATGATATTGAGATTTATGTATTTTGATTATATTTAATGAGCTAGCTATAGTTGTACGCCGCGGGACGAATTAGCATATTATTATTCTAACAGTGACCTAGGCATACTTATTCAACTTCTCTAACTGTATGTAGGACTACTTCCAATATCAAATTAACGAAGATAAATAGTATCTGATTCTATGTTCCTTGCATTGACCTTGTGATTATTCATACAACATAATAAGCTGCGAAAGACCAAATGCGGCCGTGCTCAATCAAGAACGCTCGATATCATGGGAACAAAGGGAGAAATACGAAGGTTTAACTGAGGCCCCGACTTTCTTTAGAATTGCTAAGGGGTGGACCAGATGATACGTGGGGGCGGTGGGCTATGAGTTCTCACCCCACAACAATTATTTTTTCATCCGAATGAACAAACTTTTTTAGATTAAAAAAGTGTAGCAAACATTTTGTTTTTTTAATAATGCACCATAATAATTACAAAATAAATGATTGTTGATTGATTAATGGATTTTAAGAGGGGTATGGGGTTTGCTCCTGGACATTTTAGACGCGAGGGGTTTTTTGACAGGCAAAATTGTCATCTTGGTCGCTGAACCAGCTTTTTTCTATCAACTTGGGACTTTTTTTAATGGTGCATGGTGTGAAAAAAAAATTGTCGATATCTGCTGAACAAACTTTTTTTCGCAAAAAAAATCCTATCCCCCACACGTATCATCTGGTCCGCCCCTAAGATTAAAAGACTGATCGTAGATAAATGAAGGTTTTATTAATGGTAACTTTTTATCTAAATAAAGCCTGAACAAATCTTGTTACTTTGACTTGTGGGTCTGTGTTTTACCATAAATAACCTGGCCGGCCCCGATGACTCATTTGTATCGGCTGGGGCTTGTAACCTGGGGTAACAGGTTTGGATCTCGGTCGGGGCGGATATTTGTCATCGTAGCTGTGCATATACAGTGCTCCAAACTGTTCAAAGGCATGGAGTGTACAGTGCTGCCTATGGTACTGTGCACTATAAAGAACCCTTGAAGTCATTGAAAAAGAGAGTAGGGCATAGTCCCGGCTTCGGGCTTCCTTCTGTCGCGATATTGCCATGATTGTGCAGAAAGCGACGTAAAGCAATATTCATATGTTACTATAAATAACCAACTTAATTACTGAACATCTTAGTACTAACCTTTTTTTACTAATGATACGCTGTGGGAGTCTACTAGTACAGTCTGCAGTTTACTGTGACTTACCTCAGTGTAGGCCACATGGGTATAACATAATTATAATAGGGGCCAACCCGCTGTGCACTAACCCCCCTTAATATACAAAGAAAAATTCCTCAACCATTCAGCACAAGCATGCCATTCTTATGTTAACTCTGAATCATCATACCTGAAGAAGGCTTCCGCCGAAACGCGTTGTAATAAACACAAACCAAAAGATGTGATCTTGTTACTTATACTTCATACCAGCATGTCAGTCTGCTCCTAGTGTGATGTTCACAATCATGATATATATATTGACCTCCAGCTTATTCATAGATATGTGTGGTGGTGCCAAGTGGAGTAAGTGGATGTGATACCACAGGAGGCATCGATTATTATTATTGAGGATTACGTCAAGCATGGTAAAGATGACTTGCATTTAACGTGTAGGCCTATTAAGCTTAGGCCTACATCTTGCATATTATTTTGCGATGACATTCATGCAGCCCGTCTCACTACAGCAGGGTTCCCACGGTCATGGAAAATCATGGAAAACCATGGAAAATAAAAAATGAAATCCAGGCCTGGAAAAGTCGTGGGAAATCAAAATTTGGGAAAATGTCAAGAAATGTTAAATTTTTACAAGTGTCTATCGCATTTCTTTTGAGAAAAATGTTTTGAATACCTACACTTTTGACACACAATGACACTGAAAGTCATCTTTAGCTGTGAAATATTCTACATGCAAAAAGTAAGAAAATACTTTGCGGCACCAGCTTCTGCTTTACACCGGGCAGCTGTGGTGGTGGAGGTTCTGTTCTAACTGTGCATTTTTATATTCGCTTACGAAGTCATGGAATTCCTAAAAAATAGTCATAGAAAGTCATGGAAAAGTCATGAAATTTCATTTCCAGATCTCTGTGGGAACCCTGTGTAGCACACAGTACGCCATCGATTCAGGTTGGGGCAATGTTAGGTCACCATCTATGACGGTATAATATTATATGGTATCGTGTTAATGTGAATCTAAGCTATACCTATACTCTACATTGATAAAACCATGTAATATTTTATTCAAATTACGAGTAATTCTGTGAAAAGCAGTGAGGCCACTCGGTGAAAACAAGGTTATATAACACCCCCTCCCCCATACTTACTTTTGTGAAACGCAGTGACGTCACTCGATGAAAACAAGGCTATATAACCCCCCACCCCCATACTTCATTGTATTAGCCAGCTCGATGAAAACAAAGGAGGTCGAGGTAATTGAGTTTCACAGAATTATACATAATAACTGGGAGGTTGTGTTGTAATTTCTTCACACGCCACATACGTATACCATCACATTTGTATTCGATTTTCACATAATATCGCCCTTTCTTTTCTGACATATCAAGAGCGATATGAGGCAAGTTATAGGTCCTACGATCTCCCATTAAGGTCAAAATAATTACCTGCATAGTCATAGAGTGCATATGGGAAAAACAAGTTTTTTATATTTTTTTGCATACACCTTCGGAACTATTTACGTATTCTTTCATGAACAAATGTTTATTCGGTTACTAAATTCTATACAGATATGGGCTAGTGTTATTTGAATAATTATATTTTTTTTAGTTCGCTTTTGCAGTGTTCTGTCTACTTTTCCAATATGGCAGATATGAAGTTGAAAATATTGTGTGTTGTAGGCCTAAATAGGAAGTGAACTTAGTATAAGTTCATGACTTCATTTCACTTCTTTTCAAACAATAATGTGTGTCAATATAATGAAAGGTATTTTACTTTTATTTATTTTTAATATCACTGTATAAGTTGATATGTTTGTACATGTATTTTGTTTGACCAGCGTCTTGGACGGTGGACCAGCATTGGGTCAAAGTTGGCTGAACGTGTTTTTTGTGAACCAATAAAGGCCCACATAGTGCAAATTGATTTTGATTTGATTTAATTTACATTAGAGCAGCTTAGCTGTGAAAGAAACTGATGTTTGAAAGCTGATGTTTTACATTTGATTATTCTGAATGTTACTGATGATGCAACTCGTGTACGTGTTTCTCGATTAAAGTTACGTACGGGGCATACATTATGTTGTCGTAGAGGTAGGCTTCCAGAGCCAGATGTTGAAGAACCGATGTTCACTGTCTGATATATCTCCTTTCATCTTTAATCAACATGTTTATGATGGGCTAATTAAAAAAATAAAAACGACTATAATCGGGACCGGCGGTTAAAGGGTCACGTGATGAGAATATGATCAGACCATATTAAATTTAGAGCAAGGGGCCAGCCGGCCACCATAATCTCCCGCCCATGTGATAAAAAATTTTCAGGACGCATCCCTTCCTGAAAGCTCCAATATGTTTTACAGTGATGTCTACAGGTCTATCTATGCAGTTTGTCATGTATATTACATATAATAAAGTCAATGATGGTCGCACATTTCGTTTATTAGTAATGGCCTAGCTATCTAGCATAGTTTTCCCGATGTTACCTATATTAAAGTCAATAATGGCCTCTAGTCGGGCATTTTGCATTTGATCGAATTGACATTTTTCAGAGCATACCCCCCCCTGAAACAGCACATTTTTTCAAAGTAATGGTCTCGCTATCTAGCACTGCTTGTCAGATATCAGGCATATTAAAGTCAATAATAACAGATATTTTACATATGTGCATCAATATTTTCCCGCATTATGTGGGCTTCATAATTAAATACAAACAAACTACATTTTCAAAAGTGAAAGTACAGAGTTCTGACTGCATCTTGTGAAGCATTTAGTTATAATGACCATTATGTATTCCAGATACACTTATTTTTTTATTCAGTTGTAGTTACGGAAGTATCAGACCGATTTAAGGATAATATATTCGTCTTTTAACTGGAAAAATGCCCACAAAATTCCGCCTAATGTTGGGGTGTCATGCCACATAGAAATTGGAAATTCAATGCAGAAGTGAATCAGAACTAAGGCCAAAACTAAGAATACGAAATAGGTCCTAAACTCTAATACTCACTATTTATTTAATTAATGCACAATGTGGGCCTTCCTTGGTTCACAGAATAAACGTTCAGCCATCGTTGACCTAATGCTGGTCCATCGTCCAAGATGCTGGACCAACACTGAACAAGCACCGGCTAAACACCCCGGTAATTCTCAATGCCCTTTGTGTACCTGACCATGTTTTGCGGGGCACTGGACGATGGCGGTACGCACACACTACGGCCCCCAATTAATATCCAGTCCTAGCGAACACGAAACATCGACCCAATGCTGGACCAATGTTGGGCCAGCGTCGTAGACGGTGGCACAACATTGGTCCAGCATTGGGTCGATGTCTCGTGTTTGCTGGGGTAAACACGGTGCATCGACCCAATGTAGGTTTAATGTTGGCCCAGCGATGCTGTCTGTGCTGTCTGGAAATTTCACCGGTTGGATCCATTGTAAGATTTCCATTAGTGAATAGAGAATTTTTTTTTTCTTTTATTATAGGCCTACATGCATTATTATAGTCGAGGATCCGAAACATTTTCAATTACAAATTTGTAAATAATAATATCATGATACTCTGTTACGTCAGGGTGATTTTTTGTTGTAGTAGATAGATCAAATTTGGCTTTTGAGACTTTTGTAATTTGGTAGTCGAACACTGACCTATACTTATTCAACTTCTCTAACTATATGTATACCTCCATTATAACACTGACCTTGTACCTACTCATGCAACATAAAGACACATGTGGCAGTGCTCAAGCAAGTGCGTTCTATATAGCAACAAAAGATAAAATACATCGGTTGAATTGAGGCCTCGACTTTCTTTAGAATTTAGAATTGCTAATATTAAAGGCTGATTTTAGATACTTAAAAGAAAAAGTGGTATTGATGCTGACTATTTATTAAAATAACTCTTGAACAAATATTGTTACTTTTATGGTACTTTTGTCTGTTTCGGATATTGGTCTTGATGGCCATCTCTCCCAATCCGGAACCTACGATATATCGTAACTTGTACGAGATACGGGCCTTTCGGCCTACCATACATAACCAACTTAATTACTGGACATCTAATTAGTACTAACCTTTTTTGCACTAATTAGTAGTGACACATGATTCGCAGTAGGAGTCTACTTGTGCAATATGGACTGTGATTTACCCGAGTGTAGACTATCGTTACACATTTATAACAGATTGTGATACCCGCGGCTGCACTTATCATGCTTATGCCCGCAAACATAAAACATTTGTATAACATTTATACAACGTTGGAACAACGTCGAAGACGTTGGGCCGACATTGTATAAATGTTATACAAATGTTTTGCGTTTGCTGGGTAACCGCCCCCCCCCCCTTATGCAAAGAAAAATTTCTCAACCATTAAGCAAAAGCATGCAATTCGTATGTTAATATACCAACATTTCAGTCTGTTCCCAATTTGATATTAACATGATATATGTAATTGACCTCCAGCTTTTTTTCAAATATGTGTGGTGGATTATATGGAGGTTATGCCCCAGCGGGCATACATTATTATTTTTGAGGATTGTGTCAAGCATGGTAAAGATGATTTGTATTTAATATGTATGCTTATTAAGCCTATCTCCAGTGGCCAAAACAGGTTTCAGCCACAGACTGACCCCGTACAAAATCGTAGGACATTTTCTTTGGACGGACATATCTAAGAATTGTCCCTGAATAATCAGGTCGAAAATAGTTCTTTTAGAATCAGTAACATTTGAGAGGTCGCACAGTTATTAAGTATTAAAAAGTTATGAAGATTTTTCAGACCTTGGGGTCCAGATTGCTCTTAATCACCGCCATGTTGAATTTTTCGGGTAAAGCAAATACATCAATCCACGGCCTCTGAGAGGACGACACGGCTCTGGTAAGCCTACTAGTCCAGGCTGTTAGGGGTTTCTCTGTGCACTTTTGGAAGAAATTACCATTTTTTGCCCGGATGATCATTAACATGTACTCTTTCGATCCTGATATAGCGCAGTCAATTCTGACACGATTAACACCTAATTAACATGTAATTAGTATCCGTAATTAGCAAAATCTGGACAAAATCCGGAGAAAATAATATCTCAAGAATCAGTTGGTCGATTTTAATGATTTCAAGTTCTGTTATCTGTTTGATGGATAATTGACACAACAAAAATATTTTTCGGATCATTCATTCTGAAGGTCACGTGATGTGTCGAGGTCAAAGCCCAAATCGAGGAAAATTAGAAAATTATGGACATTAAATCGCGCATTTAAAATGTTTAAAATTATTCAAAATTATTTGATATATTATTTTAAAAAAAAACATCATCTGTAACCTTTCATTCGAGGGTTTAATGGAGTATTCATCTAATAACCGGGGTCGTAATTGTTTGGACAAGTGGTCGACCCATAAGTTGTCTTTTTTGCACAGGTTTCGTAAATGGATCAGCGTTATGATTTTAATTATATTCTTTTAATACACTGTGTATTTTAATGTTGTACAAACTGTTATGCACTATTATATATCGCGTAAAGGACAAGGTCAATTATTAACTTCAAGGTCAAGTCAAGATAATATTCTAAATATATTTGGAACTTTTGTGATGGGCCTCTCGAACATGAAATTAGTCGATTTAATGCCAATTTTAATTATATGATAGGGTTTATTTCAACGTGAATTTTTTTTTTATCTAAGCAATAAGAAAATAGATTCGAAACTTGTAGGGCATACATGAATGACAAACTAGCCCACGTGGTGAACGTGTCAATTCAACGATACAATCGATAATGCAAAATATTGGTTATTCAAACAAGTAACATTATCCTACTCGGACCTTTGTCAATGTCGAGCATATTTATACACTGCTGAAAAGCAAAAGTGACGACAGCTACTACATGCTATGGAAAACAGCACTAAAACTGGAAATGCTACTCAAATTTGTGCAGCGTTTAATTTGAGTCTTTGTGTGTCATTCTTGATAATTGTCATTATGCTTGGTGATTCTCGTTCCATAATATTTATTTCTGATCCAGACCTGCAAGGACAGTTAATTGTTTGAAATCTCAAAATTTCTCTAATGATAACTGATCTACACGAACAAAGTACGCTTGAAGGATAATTATGTACTAAGCAGCCTCGATAAAGAATGTGTCCTTACTGTGCATACTGACATTGTAGGGTGAGGGTCTGTATTGCTGATGAGAGAGGAAAAAAGTATTCAAACATTTAACATACAAAGCGCTCTAATGTTAATCCAACAAACCATCCAAAGAAACTACACAGCCAATGTTAAAATACTCGTTGATATGTTCAACAGCTTCCATCTCTCCTCCAATCCCCAGAAGGTGTGATAAACTTTTCCTGTCAAGCAATGAGTTATAGCTGATATTAAAGATGTACATTGCATTTCAGTTTCATGAAAGTACTGTTGAGTAGCTTTTCAAGTATCAAAGTACATACAAACCTTTCCAAGACTGACACGAGAGGAACATAAATCCATTAGATGATGGTGCATGTGATCATATCAAGACATTCCTCAACGGGTCGATGCTATGTTGATTTATTGTGCTGCAATGGTTCACGCAACACCAACATACAATATATACAATGTATACAATTTCGGAGAATATGTACCAAATACTGTCATTCTCTTTATGTTGAGTGAGAACTCTTCTATAAAGTGTGATGGTGTTGTTAGAGATACTGATGGAAGTGTCAAGGCTACAACACTTTCTAACCAAGGATGGGAGTGCGGACCAAGCTAATTAACACCCACAAAAAAAAAGACAAGCTCCATAGAAACTGGGATATATTTCAAGTAATTAAACGATCTATTTTTAATCTTAGCTTCCCTAGCTCCAATCACTATTTGGAGAAAAGTATTATCTCTATTTATGAAAAATAGACAATGGTCAACTCTGACAAGATGTAACGCTTGGAGTGGACACGACTTTCCGCTACATTGCATTACATGACATATGTCAGGATATGTCATCTCCCATGATGCATGTTCTCTCCACATTCCATGTTATTATATGGGATATAACAACACCTCTTTCATAGCAGGATAGGTAAAATGTCAGCATAATATAAATAGTCAGCTCATTTCACCCCCACCACATCCCTCTGCAGTTCCGTATGTAGGCTCAGTGTCCATTGGTGACACCAAAATCGTCGAAGAATTTGTTGTGTCTTTTTATTCAAAACCGTGTCATCATTCAAGAATGCAAAACAATCTAATCCGGATTGTCTTTGTTTATTTTGCCATCGCCATGTGTAGCACCCATGGAACAAGATAACTACCCAGAAGGCTACTTATGAATGTGCTCAGACCTTGGTCCCATCCATCTCATGTGGGTTTATAGAAAGTGAAGCAGGCTAGACATCTATTCTCAAGCAGTCGAGGTTGTGTGACCGTGGTGTGATATTCAGTTTGTGTAACCTTAACACTGACATGACAAATACTATAAACATTTCTCCCTTCACCAGCGGGGATTCTCTCTTCAACAGTGGTATCTCTATGGTTCGTTTTAGGGGGCTACATGTTGTGTATCCCAGAGATTTTAATCACGATAGGCCTATGTGAGAGGAGCTCTCACACTTAATCAAATGAGACTGGCAAATCAAAACCTACGAATTTAAAATCAATGTTGACTTTTTCAGGTCAGTGTTGTTTGAGGTGTGTTTTTCGATTATTAACGTGGCTTATTTTGCACTTCCCTTTACGAGTGGGCGCATGCTATGTAGTCAGGGGGCTTAATCAAATAATTGTTCAAATCGTCCCAAAAGCACCAAATTTGGACCACTTATAGCCAAGGACATATAATTTTGATTTTTCGCGGGAGCCAGGCTGAACTCCCGCTGTAGGCGCCATATTTGACAAATCCAAGATGGCCGCCATTCAAATTAGGGTCATATCATAACTTGTAAACTAATAAACGTAGCTCTAGACGCATGTAATACCACTTTTCTATGATTCTCGAATATGTAGAGTCGATTTCTGATGTTTTTAAGTTGATTTGGGAACAATTTAAATTACAAATATGAATGGTATTTTTGTAAAAAATTATGAAATTTTCAATGTAATTATTATGCTATCGATTTAACCCTTTGAGTCACATCATTATTTTGGCAAAATTTTATGCAAAATATGATGTTAACATACTCTTTGCGAAATACCAAATGCATGTATGGAAGCGTACGGCAGCGTATTTAAATGCCACATTTCATTTTTTTAGTTGGGACTATAAAAGATAATTAATGACGTCACAAGTGCGCGCTCTTTATACATGGTGTGTGACGTCATATAATGACAAGCCTATTGATTTGTGCTTCACTATTTATGTATTGAGCGCGCTTTCAAGCGCGGTTGTGACTCAAATGGTTAAATGATGTAGATTTTCTATAAATCCTTTTTTTCTGCAACAGATCAGTGTCAGGTATTAAGAATGACCAATCTATAAGATTTTGTACCAGAGTAAGTCTTTGGGGCTCATGCGTATCAGCTATATCGGACAATTATTAAATGCTGCAAACCGAAAAAAAACTATTACAAATTATTATTATACAGCATTATACTGCATATTTGTAATTTTATTTACCAGATATATTTTTCAAACCGCCTTATGATATTAGTTTTTAGAAGTAAGTGGGACAATCATGACAATGGAGCATAAATCCTAAAATGTAATCCGTCTATCTCCACTAAAGCTCGATAAGATAAGACAAGATACATTTTCGGGTTGGCATGGTGCAGTATGACAAAAAAACAATTGCCATGGGCTATTCAACCGATCAATATTATTTTAACTATTCAACAAGAATAATATCACATAGTATGTCCCATCTCAGGTATAGTATTTATCCATTATGCATGTTTAAAGTCGGAATTGTATACGTTTTTACCCATTTAAAACACCAGAAAAGACTTTATAGTCACAATTTAAAATATAGTTTGACTAGGTTACATAATTATTTTGTATATTTTTAAATCACTTGATTCATATCACAGGGTTAAGCTTTTTTTTGTTAAAATATTACAGTTACATTATATACAATTAAATTGTTTGATGACCTGCATCTATCTATGAATTAAACTTTGAAACAGAAAGATCATTATTTGGGATTCTAGATGTATACGTTTGAAATATCATGATAAAATATATACAAGTTATGTCAAGAGGTTCGAAACGCATTGGATTTATTTGCTAAACATTATCTTATCAGTGTTCACATTCCTTGTGACTTTTTTGCATCTCTGCCCATTTATGGTGGACCATATTGAGCAACATGGCGAACTGAAGCCCAAGTTACTTGCAATTGTTTCACCTATTTCAATAAATATCCATGATGTATTTGTGCCTAAAAGAGAACAAGATGCAGTCAGATCATCCCATAGTAACGCAAAGGACAAAGTATGGATTTCAGATGCTGCAAAAGTGTTGGAGAAAGGCAAAATATATACAAACGGTGTAATCACATGGGGTGTTTTTAATTCACAGTGTATAATGATCTGTCAAACTTAGATCGTAATCAAATAGATATCCTCCCATTATTTTTAATACTCTGTGACATTATCCGTGGACATTGTAAAGCAATGCTCTTATTTTCTTAACCAGACGCATATGCTAGCTCTTGGCTCTGATCTGTCACTCTATCCTATATGCAAAGAGCTCAAATGACAATATTCAGAAACCTTAGGCGAGGATAAATTTTTGATGAAGCTTCAAGCTTTTGCATATTGAAGAGAAGTATCAACCGATTATGGGAACGATTCTGCTTATCTCAAGCGGATGTACTCTTGTCTGGGCGTGCTGATTCCACCCTAAGTGACAATCATATAACGTGCTCGATTTACGTTGCACAAGTTTCAGAGATGGTGCTGACAAACAGATCATTAAAATTTGATGTGGGAACACTACAACCACACAGGGCAGATACATGTATATTTTTGCACCTGAGCCATGCAACATATTACAACTTTTGTATGAATGATCAAACGTGACATTATTGTTCTAGTTCCCTTTTTTTAAGTTAAACTTTCAGAGTAATGGATCTGGTTTGGTGTTGGCAAACACTATAGGCAAATTCCTTAGTATATTCGGAACAACAGCTAGGTTCATATTAGTCAATAGCGTCACCATTATGTCATATCTTAATTGGTTGTAATACAACCTCCTACATTCGAACCTGTGACAGCAAGAGTACCAGGACTACATTGCAAAGCACTCCAGGCGTGATTGAGACATTGATTACTATTACCGAAGATCCACAATGTTTGACTCTGTATTATGTTCATAAGGAACCCATCTAACGATATGTTGTGTTGGTGTACAGCAACACAAGTGGCTCTATTTAAATTGTTAATGATGCCAGATATATTTTTTCTTTCACAACAGTCGCTAATCTGAGCATATTCCACCAACACTATCTGCGCTCTTTGATCATCTGAAGAGCTCTGTACTGCAAGCCTGTTTTATTTGCAAGCAATATTTTCAAGCAATCAACCATTACCAAGTAGATAATTTGACTTTGATACATGGGGTGGGTATGGTAAGAGCATAACAAAATGTTTGTCGTTTTGAACTACCATTGCTTGTATTCAAGCAAAGCATGTATCAGATTTAAGTCGGATGGTTCATTTTTCATTTTTCTTGTGTAATATAAAATGTTTTGTGTAGTACAAAACATTTCAGGATATTTTTTGACATATATCAATAAACAGAAGCGTTAAGGTTTAAACGCAACCATTGTCAGATTATTCTAGCAATATTGCTCATTTAATTGATTAAAAATATTAGCTATCCGGGTGTTTGTTATTATATAATCAGAGCAGAAAATGTTGTAGATATATTGGAAATATATGTATATGTACATACATGTACATATTTGTGACTGTAATATTACATGTATCGTAATTATAAATAGATTCCTCAGGGTAAAAAATGTGTACAAAATGTTATTTTACTTGATTCCACCTTTTTAAGTTTACAGCTTATTATCTTGGATTTTAAAATTTGTTTGTGGCGCCAGGATATCTCATTGGTAGCGGTGGTTGACCCAGAGCCCAGGGCATATGTAGTTACCCAAACTGTTTAAATTCGTGATATAATAACGCCAACCGAACGTATAACCGATTCGCACCATCTAAGACAAACGTACAAAAAATTAGGAAATAAAAATAACCAATATGTCAAAGTTGACATGTAAAGGTAAAAAAAAACTTTAAAAAACTTATTTTGTCCTGGCTGGAAACTGGCTCTTGCAAACAAAAGATACAATAAACTCTTAATTTCGACGTCTGACGCTACTCTTTTGCTTCTAGTCAGAATATTTAGTGCCTTCAAGCAACTACTACATTCAAAATCGTTGATGGAAACCGTAGAGAAAAATGCCATTAAGTGTGTCTCCACTGGTTTTAATCGGCAAGTTATGCCGTGGGTTTGTTATATACAGCGGCCATTTTGAATTTATCTTATATGGCTGTTACACATGAACTCTAAAGAATGGCTCTGGTACCAAATCGTATGAATGGATAGTTATCAATGCCTGACACAGACGATTGTGTTACTGATCTGCGTCATTTAAACCGGTATCGTGTCGTATATAATAATTTTTACATATTATCGTTGTGCTTTAAATACTTCCCAAATGAACTTCAAATATCAGAAATCAATTCTACATATTCGAAAACCATAGAAACGTGGTATTACATGCGTCTCTGCGTCTATTAGTTTACAAGTTATGACATGACCCTAATTTGAATGGCGGCCATCTTGGATTTGTCAAATATGGCGCCCACGGCGGGAGTTCAGCTTGTCACCCGCGGAAAATCAAAAGTATATGGCCTTGGCCATACGTGGTCCAAATTTGGTGCTTTTGGGACGATTTGAACAGTTCGGGGGTAAATATGGATTAAGCCCCCTGACTAATGAACGTTCTGTTACCCCGCCACCCTCGAGAGGTTCTAGCAGGGTAAATTGGGTAATGCTTTCTAAGAAATGTTTTATGCATCATTGATTGTGTTTGACAAATGATAGGTTCAAAATATGTGATATTTTTCTATGGACGTAAGCCCTAAAAATATCAATTGCTTAGACTAAATTTTACTTTTACATTGACATTGACCCAGTCATATAATTAAAATTGACCGATTGATTATTTTCGAAGGTAGAACGATGAAAAGGAAATCATCTGGTCTCAAATCTATTCCTAATGTCACTTTTATTTTTGACCCTGAAGTTTATTTAACCTTGACCTTTATGTTATATGAAATAATGCATAACATGTGAAACACCATTAGGAATGTTTTAAAATAAACTAAATGAAATAGACTGAATTATTCCTTAGATGACAATTCATACATGAGGCATCTGTGGTATAGCCAACCCATGAGTAGTTCACTTGTCTAGGCCATAATGCTCCCGGTTTTGGGGATACAGATTACACTATGCCATCAACTTAAAGCTGTTAGATTGATGTATCACGTTTTTTAATGTGAAATAATTATATGTACTTTGAAACATTTAATATTAGCTTTTTTGTTCAGAATTTTTAAACTTTGCTCACATCTGACCTTGACTTAGCCGCATCACGTGACCTTGACCACTAATCATATCGGACATATTTTTATCGTGTGGGCTATACGTTAAATAAATAACACAACTTAAGATCATTAAAGTCGATCTACCAATTCTTGAGATATTATTTTTTCCGGATTTTTCCGTGGTTTTGCTAATTATGGATACTAATTAGGTGTTAATTAGGTGTTAATCGTGTCAGAATTGACTGCGCTATATCAGGATCGAAAGAGTACATGTTACTGATCATCTGGGCAAAAAATGGTAATTTCTTCCAAAAGTGCACACACTCGCTCTATTTTGACCCTACCAGCCTGGACTATACAGTACGACATGAATTCTGGTTAAGCCAATGCTGGTATTCAAGTTGGGCCACCGTCTACCAGTGTCTACGACGATGGCCCATCATAAAACCAACGTAGACGCAACGCCTCGTGTTTGCTTGGATTTGTAAGTAGCCCCCCCCCCCTCCCCCTAATTTGAGTTATATAATATTATACATGATAGTATCGTGTCAATGTGAATTTAAGCTATTAGTAGTGTACAAAGCACAGCTGTTAATGAAATATATTGTTCAGATTGTGATAAAAGCACCAAATTTCACACACGCGTGTGTTCTTATATAAGTTTTTGACCCGTAAAATGTCATAATTTGCATATTTCGAAATGGCCGCCAAATTAAACTGATTCGATTTTGTTTACATTAAGTCTCGATCCATTCTCTGCATTTTGTGATTTTATCCACTTTTATTCTGTAATTGTATCTCCATATATTCGAGTATATTTCTGCTGATAATTTAAAACGGAAACCGCCCAAATTTGTATAACGGAATTCAAAATGGCCGCCAACAATCTTACATTCAAAGATTTTTTTAAAGTTATAATCATCATAAAAACAGTTTACTTCACTACACACACTACTTTATTGAAGCAAAAGTATTCTAATTAATCAAACATTCGCGATATTATTGTGTGGCTTATGTGAAGCGTTAGGAATTTTCCGCCGCCATCCCATAACGGAGGTGGCACACAATACAGCTTGTGAACGTGATATTTTCTGAACTGCTTGTAGAATTGCATTAAAATTTGCAACGATGTAACCAGAGCTCTTAAGAAATCTTCACGATAACATTATGATAAACTATAATTGTTTTAAAGAAAATTCAGTGGGCACTCTTCGCTTAAAATTGTTAGTATTTTTAAACAACATAAAAACAACTATGTACATAGTGTTTGCCTGGCGTATCTGTACTCGTTTATTATTATAATTATTATACCTTCTTGTCCAGCTGAGGTGCTGTCTCCGGGGTTAAGTCGAATTATTGTTGATCCTTAATAACAAAGTGACAAATGCAACTATTTACAGAAAACGTGTCATACATTATGAACATAACTTCGCGAACTCGTATGTACTGCAGTTTTTCTGATAAGAAAAACTGCAGAAAACCCCATGGCAATCAGATGGCAATCAGATTATGTATACATACATGTTTATGCTTCTTCTTGCATCAAGCAGACGTGGGATAGATAAGCGTCAATGAGTTTCAAAAAAGGCTATCAGAGAAAATTCACATCAGAGAAAACTATTTTTTACAACACTATAAACGGATGTAATCACCAGGCCATGTGAAAATGCTAACATATTACAGTCGTGAGTCGTGTCACTACGAAGGCATTCGTGGATCATGCTTCACCTGTTCACATCATACATTGAGTAAAACATAATATGTTGATACGAATCACACAATGCACTAAGGGAGTCGTTTGTGGGAATATTTTTGCACAGAAAATGAGCGGTCCTGAGCATTAGCACTGGTGATGAACTGTTTCGTATCGCGAAAGGAAAATATGTGACCCGATGTGGCAAAATGAGTCGTAAGTCGCATATCTAACTATTAAAGATATTACCATACCCTGAGTCTACACAAAACGACCTTTAAAGTTATATATCAGCTCTGTAGCGGTGCTATATAGCTCTGAAAATATGAATTCGCAAAATCATATGTGATATGTGAAGTCTGAAATTGCGTCATTTTGAAAAAATGGCCTTCGAAGTTCAAAAAGGCATTTTGTGGGCCTACACTTTTGGAAAAGAACACACAATTGAACTAAAATTAAATAATAATAAAAATAATTATATATAAATTTTGGCCCCATTATTTTAATAATAAACGTATAATTCTAACATTTTGTAAGCTTTAAAAGTATCGTCAGAGTTTTTACACTGTATCAATATTACCTATACTTATTAGCGAATGTTTCCATGGTAACATGTAAATAGAAACAAATATCACTGATTGAGGTTATTGAGACACGTATTTTAATTATGTTGTTAGTTACAACAACTTCTATGTCACACAATTTTAGGATTAAAAAGTAATCACAGGACAGTAAAAACGGATGTAAAAAATAAACATACGTGAAATCAGGGTCATCCTAGCTTTTAAAGACAACTGCTCCTGTAGTATTTCTTATGTATCCTTATCACCATGAAGATACATGCGGTTCTTATAAATATAATTTAGAAACTTTGAGCTGGATGGTGTTTATACAGCAATGAAAAAAAATAAAAAATCCGAGATTACGCAACTGGTATCTGAAGGAGTCCTCCTCCATAGCTACATATTAGGATGAACATATCTGCCGGAATACATTAAATGCTGACACTATTACTTCCCAGTCCATATGACTGGGGTGGCTAACGCAGACTGAATCTAAATATCTATAGTATAAAACCAACAGCATCAACAATCAGTTTTTTTCTCCCAGACGTTTCTTATGTGCGATTCTCCACTCAAAATTTCTGCTAATACACCAGATCGCGGCACTTGGGATACCATGCTTGTTGATACTTCACCTCCGTATAAACATGTGTTGCAGTGGACACAAGTAGTGTTTGAATCAAAATGTTCATATAAGTTCTGTAGTGGCAATGGGTGAGTCGCGGCATTTAGGATACCATTTCGGCGATTTATCTGCAATACAATCATAGCTGTGAGTTTTGGTACAGATGCGAGTTTAATGTTCATTCAACCTTTCTCAGGTGTATCTGGACACATGACACATTCGTTATTGTATACAACGTCCTCCCATCTTCTCTTCTGCTGATCTAATGAGTAAACTCCTGCTACATTTATTTCTCCACTAATTTTTGTCAGATGCCTGCAATGACAAATGCATCTTCTGTTTTCATAGTAACCCAACACCATAAAATAAATAACTTAATAAAATAATCTTATAATTCCATATTATTTGAAAAATATCTTGCAAATGGTCAATTTTCCCGCTACCTGCAGAGGGAAAAACAGATAAAATAATATTTTTGCCACTGTCACCTAACTATCTGAAATATCACATAAAAATGCTAGGAACCAAAAAAGTGTGTTTGGATTGATAAAACACCAATAATCGCGAAGCTGCGAAAATGAAATTTTCGGGGAAAGTAATTATTTTATTTTCAAGGCTTTCATACTAAGTTTTACAGCTGCATTCCCACGAGGCGGCTACCCTAGCTTTGTGTTCCAGAACACTTGTAGATATTAATTCCGTGGGCCCACCTTTTACAGCAGTGTCGAAAAAGGTGTGTTACCAGATGTGATATCTATCTTAAAATTAAGAATCAAATAGATAAAAAAATGTCGGATTTGCTCCTTAGAATGATGACCTTGAAACGTAAAAATAACAGTTTTATTGAATTTTGGTCATTTATTTAGTCAAAAATGACGTATTGGATAAAAAAGATGGAACTTTTATTTCAAAAATTAGAAAAAATCAGATTCAGAATGGGTCACTGACTCACTAGCGGCCATCTTGAATTTTACTTCTCACAAGTTTCCAGCAGCTTGTTCACGAGGTAGTCCACATAGGTTGTGGCTCCTAGACATGTGTAGATATGAATTATATTGGACATCCTTTGTCCCCCCCCCCCCTCCCCCTGGGCAGTATGCAACTGCCCACAAAACTAGTTTCTTGTAAATACAATAAATAATATACAAGATACCGCGGATTCAACTTATAAAAGGCCTATGCATGTGCAGATTTTTTATATGTGCAAAGACGATCGTGCACTTTAGGCCTCCCTTTTTTTAACCATTCGATAATAGTGTTTATCAGGCCTAATTCATATAATTCCCGGGATGTGGCACAATAATTGGAGCGTGACGCTGCAGTGGCGCGCTGTCTGTTATGTCGTGTGTGTCCAATCTCCGGTTGCTACAGATTTTCAGATAAAATATTATGTTTCTTCGCTCTCAACGTTGAGACATCGTGTCGA